>RJWM01017795.1:0-42328 GCA_004363535.1 Dasyprocta punctata | reverse complement strand
TGCTCGGTGGTATCTCTCTGTCGCTTTTTCTGGAGCAGTGAACTTCTTTATCTCTCACTAGAATGTCCTTCAGTATTCTCTGTAGAGTTGGCTCCGTTGTCATAAATTCTTTTAGTTACTTCCACGACAAACAAAATCTTCAGTAAATATTATTGAAGGGTAACAAACTGCCCAAAGGGGAAAAAATAAATCAGATTGAGAAAAGGAGAAAAGAAGGAAGAGAAAAGAGAAAAGATATAAATTTGTACATATATACTTAAGATAGCTAAGAGGATTGTATTACTAATTCTATTAGTTCTTGGAACAAAACAGTTAAGATTCACAGGATTAGATGAATTTTGCAAGTCTATATCTGGTAATCTGAGTAACTCTTTTGAAGATAACTATGCAAAATAGCAACCTTAGTTATGTTCCTACCACCTTGTTTTGCAAGCCTGTATTGTTATTGTTTTGGGCTCTTTGTTATTGTTATTTATTAGTCTCTTTTGTTTGTTGTTTTTCTTATAATTTGTTATGTTTCATTTTGTCTTTCCCTCTAATACAGAAAGGATAGATGTACATATATAGGCTTATACATGCTTAGAACTTCTAATGAGTTTATAAGAATTGATTTTATTACAAGTGATGGTATGAACAGCTACTTTGAAGAAAATGAGACATTATGGTAGCCATTGCTGATTTCCTATCATCTTGTTGTGAAGTCCAATAATGCTTTTATCCTTTGTTTTGATTGCTGTTAGTCTGTTCTGCATTATTTGATTTCCATATATGTGAAAGTGTGGACAGCTATTTTGAAGAGAACAAGAGACATTATGGTACCCATTGTTGATTTTCATATTGTCTGGTTTTGAAGGCCTGTCACACTTTCATTCTTTTGTTTTTATCAGTTTTATACTATTGTGTTTTGTTTGAATTCATTGTGTGTGAAGATATGGACAACTATTTTGAAGAAAACAAGAGGTGTTATGGTAGCCACTGTTGATTTCCTGTTGTCTTGTTTTGAAATTCTGTGTTGCTTGCAGTTTTGATCTGATCTACTTTCTTCTGTTCTGTTTTGTTTTGTTTTATTCTCTTTAAAATAAAATTTTAAAAATGAAAAAAGAAATCACTAATGGCAATGGAACTTTGAATATGTCTTAGAAGAGGGTTTTAAGATTGTATCCCAAGAAAGGAAAAGGTAATGAATTTGAAGTCCCCCTTGAAGTTCTCTGGGAACCTGTCAGGAAGAAGACTTTTAATCCCAGAACTTTGGATTTTCTTTTGTTTTCTTGAGCTTCATCCAACAAGGTGTAGGTCCCTTTGAAAATACCTAGAAGCACTATATATCTGCTTTTCAATCCTCCCAGTAAATCAATGAATTTTGATTATTCAGCCTGATTCCCAGAGGAAATCAGACATGTGATCTACTGCAATCCAGACAGTAAGCTCTGAATGCAGACCACTGCATATGTGCATTAAGTGAATGCTTCCTGTGGAAATGAGTTTGGAGATGAACACATCTTTTACTTGGAGTTTCCTATTTTGAAAGTCTTCATGGGAAAAAGGGTGATTGTTAGAGTGGGGAAAATACTTTTGGATGCTTAAAATAGATGCCTTTGCTTGTTAGGTTTTGTATTTAAGAAGATAGGATAAGACTAGACATGGAAAAACTATTGGAATGTGGGCCAGGTCAGAGCATAGCCCAGATTCTGTTCATTCCACTTCAGCCTAAAAATGCAAAGTGTTTAGTCACTGATTAGTGCAACTCAAATTGTTACAGATCATCTGAAAGCATCTCTCTCTACTATATTCTCTGTTTGGTAAATGACTATCGGCAGAAATCGATATGGCTTGTCTTCTCGAATTTTGAAAATAGACAACCCATGACATTCAGAGCTATAGAAAAAGCTAGTCCAGATTTACGGTATATGAGATTCCAGGCCTTTGTACATGGAAATAAAATGATTTTAACTAGCTAAACATTTCAGGTAAAATATCCATCTGTTTACCCACTTCTAGAGCTGAGAAATCTGAGCCCTTCCTTGGATTCCATGCTGTGGAAAACCTGATCCTCATCTAGCTCTCTACTAAAATCAAAAGTTCATTTGCAGCAACATTGTGTGCCAGGGGTACACACATTACAGTTTTGACAGCTCTGCAGATCCAGGGACTGTAGAGTGTCCTTCCCAAAATCCTTAGTCTTATGTTATATCTGCATTCCACTTACCTTTGCCTCCCTTCTCTTGATATCATGTATTTTGTATTTTTTTTTTTTTTTTTTTTTTTTTTTTTTTTTTTTTTTTTTTTTTTTTTTTTTTTTTTTTTTTTTTTTTTGTGGCCCCGGGGATTGAACTCACAACCTCGCGCCTGCCAGGGCAGGCGCTTAAGGCACTGAGCCAAACTCCCAGCCCTTATTTTTTGAGGCAGGGTCGCACTATGTAGCTCAGGCCGGCCTTAGGCTAGCGCCGTAGCCCAAGCCGGCCTCGAACTCACAACGCTCTGCCTACCTCAGCCTCCCGAGTGCTGGGATTAAAGGCGTGCACCACCACGTCCGGCTGATATCATGTATTTGAACTTGTGTATTTTCTTCTAAATTTGAAGAGTGACCAGGAAGACAACTTTAATGAAGATAGTGATGGAGACTGGTAATTTGGGACAGTGCAACCATACACATGGACACACACTTTCTGACAATTTAGGATCAGGCCAGGAACAGTGGTGGAGGAGAGCAGAAGGAGGAAGAGGAAGAGCAGTGTGTTAGGGCCAGGGTGCTTTGCCTTCACTTGTTACTGTTCTTCCTTGAAATTGAAACAAGTTGAAGGTCTTTTAATTCATCACAATACTCTTCACAATAGTCAAGAAAAAAATGGAAACAAGTGTGCATCAGTTGATGCATGGGTAAAGAAAATGTGGAATATACAGTATACACAGTGGAATGCTTTCCAACCATTAAAATAATGAAATCCTACAACTTGTAACAGCATAGATGGAAATGGAGATCACTATGTTAATAAAAATAAGCTAGGCATGGAAAACAAATCATAGGTGATCTCATTCATACGTAGAATGTAAAATCTTGTAGAAGCTGAGAATGGAACAATGATTACCAAATGCTAAAGAGGGTTGGGGGAGGGAAGGTTGGGGAAAAGTTAATCGCTGTGTACAAAGTTACTGCTCTGTAGGAACAAATTCTGGCATGCTGTTTCACAGGAGGGAGACCATTGATGACAATACTATGTAATTCAAGTAGCTAGGAAAGAAAGGATTTTATAAGACTTCACTATAAAGAAATGACACATGAGATAGATGTTTGACTGTTTTAAACATTACATAATGTATACATGTATTAAAACATGTTATCCCATTTATATTTAACATTTTATGTTTTTACATATCATCTAAAAGACAAAATAAAAAATAAAAAGACAAATAAACACCTAACTATCAATTCAAACTGGGTCAACCTTAAAATATTTTTAGGTAAGTGGATAGAACATGGTTATTCAATACCTTATTAGTTTAATTTATAACTTTGAAATATGTAAATACAAAATGTGGATGTCCCTATTGATACCATTGCATTTTTCCCTGAACAAGTTTGAGGTGGGCCTGCACCTGTCTATGTGTGTATGTAAATACTGCAAATGGTTCTGGGTTAGGTAGTTTTGGTAGGAGGTCTCTATATATGAAATAGATTTATCACAAATTTGGAGAAGTATTTCCAATAAAATTTTACCTTTTTACTGATTTTAAAATTTTTGTTTTTTTATTGCTATTCACAAACAAATACAGGAAATTGAATTAAACCAAGTATGGGATAGTGCCAATCTAGAATACTAATGGTGGTGACAGAGAGGATGGTTAAATTCTAAAATTAACCATCTAGACACATAACTAAATCTTTGTCAAAAGAATTGATTCTTATCAAATATAGTTCACGTTTGGATTTTACTACAGGAAGTGGTTAGAATTCTAAAAATTTTCAAGACGTTTAGACCTCAAGTCTTACGGGACTGAATTATCTCTTTCAAAAATATACTACAGAATTGTCTCTATGCAATTGGCTAGTTAGCTAAGAAATAGCATATATACATATTTTGCTAACAAAACTTAGTATTTTAAACTGTTTATGTTTAGACATTTAGGAGAAAGTTGTAGCCAGACTCTGCTATCACTATTGGTGAGCCAATAACCTAATTGGAAACTGAAGACAAGGACGGATATTTGCTTACAGTAGTTAGCAATTCTACCTAGACCATAGAAACTATAATTCCTGGGGATAATAGTCTAAGAGATACACAGCAAACACACTAATGGATACTGCATCATACCAATTCTGGTATCATTTTTCAAGTCCACTGCAGATACTAGATTTTTTAGGTACCTGTAAAGACAAGCAGCTAGAAATTTTATATATATGGTGTATGAATCAGTGTACTCCTAGTCAAAAACATAAACTTGGAAAGCAAAACAAACAAGAAAGCCCAGAACTCTTCTTTTCCTCCTAAGCATGCACAAGTAGAAAGCAAAAAATCTATGATAGTCTGTAAGAAGTGGCAGGCATTTCAAAAATGGTGTTTTATTAAAAATGTGAGAAGCTAGTAAGAATAGTAAGAAGTATTTGGAGCAATTCAAAGTCAATTGTTAATGCAATTGCTTATGCAGAAGCAATGGTAGAAATATAAATCTGTGGTTGTTTCAGATTTCTTAGCTGGCAGAGTAAATCTTATGGTAGAATTAAGTCTTCCTTTCAGATTTAAACCTTTGACTTCTACATAGGTTAAGAGTTCTTACAAAAATAATCTTAGCAGTTGTTGGGGTATAATATGCAAATTGGCTAAATACCCTTCTAATAGTAAATTGCCCTCCACTGCCTCCTTTGTTCAGTGACTTACTTTAGCTCTATTTACAAGTTACCTCTCTCCACTTGTAAGAAAAGAACATTCAAATGAGGCTTGAATATTTTTTACTAATGCTTCCCAAGTTTCTTTCTTCATGTGCCTTCTAATAGCCTCAAAGAAATCTCTGTTTAGGTGACTATTCCCACTACGGACATAATGATAAAGGACATGGGCCATTGCTTTGTGTCAGTTCCACAGGATATCTGTATCACCTATGTGCTAGTCTCTGTGGTGGATAAGCAAAAAACATAAGATGAATTCCTTACCTCAGTGAAACTTGGTGTCTAGCTGCACTGCAGAAGAGGACATGGGAAGTGAGTTTCTATCATTACAGCCATTGTCACTCTGTATCCAGTTTTTACACATGTGCAGGTCTCTCATCTTGTACCAGTAAGATATTTCAGTACTAATAGGAAAATAGAAGTAATACGTTTTTTAAAACTTGGAAAAATACAGAGTATTAAATTGTATGCTAGATTCATACTTAAAGCAAAAAGGCTGTCTCTTGTCTCCTTTTTATTCCTGATTTCTGTTTACTTTCACTTGGAGGAAGATACATTATTTCAAATCTATTTACTTATTTATTTGTTTATCTGTATATTCATTTATTGAGTGTTTTTATCAATTTGGTGTCCAACCCATTCCAGTCACCCTGACTCAGTGTGGGGCATCCAGTGTGGGTGATAAACCAAAAAGATTAAAAGAGACCCTGAGATGCAAAATAAGGGACAGTCTAAAGTCAAGGGAAATGGATCTGGTGCTGCAACTGAGAAGGTGGCATTAATTAAGATTTCAGTTTGTAAGAATATTTTTAATCTACATGGTTGGTAGAGCAAGGGGTGGAGTTGAAAGAAAAGAAATACTCTTGAAGACAAAATTAAAAATGTTACCTGGAATTTTTCCAGTCCTTCTCCAGGGTGCCATGACTGTTAAAGTGGAATTGAAAACCATCACTTTCAGACTGAGGCCATTTTGGTCTGACAGAGCAGAGCTACCCACTGTGCTAAATATGCCTCCATTATTTCCCTGCCCTCATTCTTGGTTACAACTGCTTTCCAGTTAATATCTTGGGTGCATTATAACTTTGCTCCTGATGCCATTTCATTTAATGAAAAATAAGCTTAAACTAAACTTGGCAGTGAAAAAAAAAATGTGTGATAGCTTTATAGAATGCTTTAAGTTAACCAAGAATTTCTCAATTTTATAGATTTCCCATGCCTCCAAAGACCTCAAATCATGGAGTACAATTCTATCTTTTACTTATTTTATGTGGTGAATTTCATGGCAAGCTTCTGTTCACTTTTCCAGATTCACCCTCCATCACTTTTCAACTACTCTGTGCTCTGGGAGGCTGATTTCCATGAACTCCACAAATAGAATCCATTCTCTGTAGCTTTCGTTTGGATTAGACCAATGGAAAATACCAGCAGGAAATTGGAGTTATTGCTCTAGTTTGCTCCCCATTGGGTCACCTAAGACTGGCCTCACGACTCAACTGCTAGGCAGCCCTGCAGATAACGAGAGGGTGACTGAAGGGGAGGTGATTAACACAATCTCTTTGTCTCCAGGTCCCAACAACTAAGTCTTCCCTTCCAGTACATGTCTTTATGACAATACTGCATTATTCTTATGATTTCCCTGTACCTATAACTTAAGTGCTTTTGTAAACTGTCCCCACTTATTATTATTTCCCCAAATTAGTCCAAATGGAATATACCTCAATTTTTACTGAAATAATGATACAATGTCAAAACTAAGAGATGCTTGCCAGAAATTTTCTAGAAGTGATGCTGATAAAAGCAACTGCACTGTCGCTGAAAACCAATGAGAGATTATGGAAGTCCTGACTGACAGTCAATGTGTGACCATGGCCTAGTTACTGTGCCTGAGTTTTCTGATCTGAAAAATGGGTAAGAAACTTTTCAGATTTCCTAAAAATATGTAATTTATGACAAGTACTGACGACAGTATCTGAACCACAGAAAAGTTTCTCCTTGTGATGGAACAATCAATTCAGTCATCCAGGTCTTAATGAAGCCAGTAATCCAGTTCCTGTGATGGCAAACCTCATTCCTTATCCACTGCTTTTCTGCACTTTTAATGCTGAAAAGATATAACTAATTGATTCAGCTAACATTTATTGATTACCTATTATTTAAATGACATCATTTTAGGGACAACAGAGGATTTAAATGAAATGTAAAATTTATTTCTGAAGAAGCTTGTATTCTCTTAAAAGACAGAGACATAGAAAATTATCAGCTGGCAATACGAAGCTTTAGCCATTGTCTCAACATTTTAAGTATTTTTACCCAGGAAGGTAAATGTCAGACAAGGACAGCTGTATGGGATCTGTCAAAGGGACAGATGTGCCACAAACTAGAATTCAAAATATTTCAGTGAAGAGACTTTTTTTGATTCTGGAAATGATTGGGTTACCTTGTAGACAATCATGGGTGATTGTGAAAGTTACTTCTAGACCATGCACATGAGGAACACAGGTGTCACTTCTTTCATATAATACACCATCTATTGATTCACAGGTTCCCTTTATTTATCCAGAGTACAGTATTCTTTTACACAAACTCTGACTTAGCCATTCAAATCATGAGTTCAAAGCAAACCTATTTTAATTAATTTGTTACTTAAAAGATCTAAATGGTGCACTCAATTTTTAATTTTACTCAGGTACTAAGAATTCTCTGATTTCTCCTAAGGCAAATTGAAAACACTCAGTATATTGGTCTAGCATACTTAGATTACTTTTTAAAGTGAAAACTTCAATTATAAGGGTCCATGATGCACTCCTGCAAAGAATATTTGATTGACTTATCTGGGATCTCAATTTTCACTTCAAAAAAAGGGGAAAATGCTAATTTGTTTTCAAATAATTCTCTCTCTATGTAGTGACAATATTAAGCCATTAAATATAGTATTAAAGCCTTCAAAATGAATGTTTCTCATTCATTATCCAGGTGAGAAAGATGAAAACTTTGAGTTCAACAGGGAGATAATTGTTTCTAGTTTTATAACAAACAAGTGACAAATGTTTGATCATAATACCCTTAATTTCTAGTTTTAAAATTTTTCAGCCTTTAGAATCTTCTGAATTTCATAGAAATCCATTTATGCAAGGAAACAAATATGAAGAGGCTTTGGAATAATCAGCTGGTATTGAAGAATCTGCTCATGTGAAGTAGAATGAGAATAATGGCCTTTTATATTGCCTCTCACTTTTCCTACTGGTTGGAGTGAGTTTCATGGACCCAGCTTACTGCCATTTGAAACTCTTTGAGTGTGCGTGGATGTGTGAGTTTGAACATTAAAAATACATCAAACTCCACTTAAGTAGTTTAGCTAGTCCAAGAACTGTAGGCTCCAGTGCTTTCCTAGCAATATAGATGGTTTTCCATCTATTACACATCCATTATTATTAAAGAGAAGCTATATGATTCTTAAATCTACCAAAGATAATCTATCTGGGAATGCAGATAGACTCAACAGACACACACATACAACATATAAATGCACAAACACAAACATGGACACAGATACATACCAAATCAAACACTTGTGATCTCTCTATTCTTAAAATATTGATAAACTACCATGTTTTGATTGGTGTTGAATCACATGACAGGATGACATAAGACATCAGAGATGAGCACTGAATTGACTGTGAGACTACCACATACACAAACCTAACAGGAGCTCGAATCTGAGAAGCAGCATAATTCAGGCAGGAACTGTAAATTCATTTTCTGACTAGTAGAAGTTAAGAGAATTTACTGTAATTTTCACCATAGTTCCACTTTACTGACGTTTCAGTCTTTGTTTCATTTCTTCAAAAGAAAACCACACTAGCATACCTTCCACCACTTTTGCCAATTGTCAGCTGCAGTGTTCTGAGCCCTGATTCACTCTCTATTCAAAAAAATTTATATAATTAAATAAATTCTTTGAGAGACTGTCTCCAATCATGACTACAAGGGCTGGTTTTCCTGTATAGTCATGTGCTCCTCCTTTTTTTCTGCTGCTCAGGAGAGTACTCTTAATTTGCAGAAATGCAATCTTGGAACTGTATAAGGAGAAAAGAAAGATCTTAGACATTTCTCTCCTTTCAAAATGGACACAACTGAAGCCCTAACAGGTGTCATGACTGTCCAAGGTCACACAGCATCATCATTATAACTTCTTCAGCCTTCCCTCACCTTGCAACATCTTCTCAGGTATTGTGCTCCATGCTGGTGATGCTTACAGTCAATCATATCATTTACTTAATTATCATAAAAATCTCATGAGGTGACTATAATCCCATTTTACAAACTTAGAAATTATGTTAGTGGATGAATAGAATCCTAGGTCTCTGCACTACCTTACCAGCAATGGATCCATGCCAAATCCGCTCCCTTGGGGTTATTGGTTAAAATGCAAATACCCCTGGGAATTATGGTTTTAGAAGCTAATATCCCAGTCGATAATCCTGCTTTAGGGAGGATTAGTCTCCAACTCAGTAAGAGTAAGAATTGAACTCTAAAGTCGTGCTTGAGGGCTAGTTTTGATGATGAAATGGCAGGGTATAAACCACCTATTTCATAGCTTTGCCTGGAGCTATAACTGCTCAATTTACCTACCAGCTGCATGGCAGTCTGGCAGGGAAGCAGATGGAAAGTCCATTGCCAGATGAAAGATAGGCCTGTCATTATGAGGCAACATGAGCCCATCCCTAATCCACCTCCTCCCATGAAAGCACCATTTGGAAATGTGCTTGCCCAGTGACTCTCTCCTAAGACACATTTTCTGAGCCTTAAAGAACAAGGTTCTTCCAGGGAGCCTCATGACTTTGTGGCCTCTATGATGAGAATATATTTGTGCTTAATCCATAATTAACTGAGAAGAGCACAATATTAATTATTTCACTCAATTGTTAATCAGTGGGGTGTTTGCCTCCTGCATCCTTTCCTTGCACACTAACCTGTCAGACTCTAGTAATTGTCGGATGAACAGGTTTGGGTAAAAGTCTCCAAGGAGGACCAATTCTCTTGTTCCATTAGTGAGAACACATATAGATCATTTTCAGCACTAATCTAGGGCTAAAATCAATTATGTCTCTTATATTTAAAAATTAAATTGACTCACCATGGGAGTAGGATGAAGGAAAAATACATTCCTCCTATTATGTGTAATTACAATTGTAAAACATTTTCCTTCGGAATGTAATTGCTGCCTGCAGAGGCTAAAGCGGGTGAACTTGAAGTGTTTAGTGAAAGTGCTGAGCTTTGTCTCAGATTTTTCTTTGGATTTTTGTTTTCATCTTTTCCCCAGACCTCTTTTTTCTCTTTATTTTAATACCATCATAATACCATGAGGTCCTCTAAGGGTTCTCAATTTACAAAGAATCTCAAATGTAGTTTAGAAGTTAGGGATCAAAAAACAGAGTATGGGGGGAAAAACTAATTATACCTGTAATCTGCATGATGAAAATTTCAATCTTACTAGTATTTATATTGTATTCATAATTTATCTAGGCCTGAGTTAGGTGCTGTAGGAAATTCATACACGAGTGACATAGACTCTAATACCAAGGTCTTTGATTTTGAAGAATGACTCAGAATGTTATATGAATAATAAGCAGGGTTTGTTTTTAATTGAAAATATGATGTGACCATGATAGTCATTCCAGTACTTTGAGAGATAAATAAATTAGGAGATCACAGAACTGTACCAGTCTTTCCTAAGGCTCAATTACCAGGATTGTCTTGTTTGCTCCTTCAGAAAGGCTATCATTTCTCATAACTCAAAAATTTCATATTAGGAGTTATTTTATAATAGTAATCAATATTTATAGATGGCCCACATACAGTATGACTACATAAAATGCAACAAAAATGTGTTAAGGTAAATAAGTAATTATTGTAAGCTTAAGTTTGTACTAAATATTACAGGGAATAAACTCATGTTAAAATGTACTTAGTTTTTACCTGATATTCAAATTTAAGCAGGGGTTTTATATGTTTGTTTGGCAGATCTGAAAAACTTATTTACATAAAGAGAACCATTTATTATTAGGATAGAAGATATTTCCCAGATATCAAAGAGCACAGTGATAGCTAAACATCACAAATAAATTTATAAAGTGACATCAGGGGGCAGAAACTTCTTTCACTGTCTCCCATTATTATGGCTTGTGTATGCCCCCAAAGATTCATGCAGTCATCGGTGGGGCTTTTTCAGTGGAGGCTGGATCTAGAGCGTGTGATGCTGGAACTGATTCATGGTGCAACGTCAGGATCAAGGGCACTAGGATTAAGAGTGAGAGTGCTATCTGACCTACATAACCTGGATAAAATATAAGGAATAGAAAGAGCTGTGATCATCCCTTGTTGTTTTGCTACCTTCTCCCTGCCATGAACTGTTTCTTCTCTGCTCTCTGTCATGTCATACTGCCTTGGACCCAGCCGATTATGGAATAAAAGCTCTATAAACTGTGAGCTAAATGAACCTTTCCTCCTTTAACTTTGGGTGTCAGGTATTTTGTCCCAGCAATGAGAAAAGTAACTGAGACACTTTATTATTTATTCTTCGGTTTTGCTCCATACAAGTTTTTTTTTGTTTAATAATGCACACCATGGAAAAAAGATATGACTAATGTAATTTCCTTTAATGAGTGGTTTAGTTCATTTTCTGTTGCTGTGACAAAGTATCTAAATCTGGGAGGTTAATTAAGAAGGAGAGTTTATTTTAGCTCATGGTTTTAGAGTTCAAAGTGTATGGCATTGGCATATGTTTAACTTCTGATGAAAGCCATGTGCTACTCTATGAATGGCAGAAAAGCAGAAAGAGAAACAGGCATGCTTGGAAAAAAGAGAACAAAGCAACTGATTTGATTAATAACCAGAATTAGTCTTTTTCTGAAAGAATAATCTAGTTTTTCAAGAAATTCATTAATCCTTTTTAATGACCTAATCACCTCTTAAATTCTCTACCACCTATCAACATATTACATTGCAGAGCAAATTTCAGCCTGAGTAATAGAGGGGACAGTTCTTATCCAAACCATAGCAAGGAGGGTAGCCAATACTTTAGAATGGCTTAGTTTCAATTCCAAATTTCTAGAAAATTGCTAACTAACCCAGCTTGTGTCTGTTGTCCACTCAGTGTAAGATAGTCCTGGACTAATATAATATTTTATGAACATTGCTGTTCCTGGGAAACCATGTGTGTAGATAGAAGGATCAGTTCTCAGAAAAGCAGTGCTGAGTGCAAGAGAGAAATTGGTCAGCAAATAATTAGATGTCTATCGTAAACTTCTAAACTAGTGAATCTCAAGCATGCACTGTATTATTATGAAATCTCATTCTGTATTATTAATTGTTAGAATTTATCTGAAATCATTTGTCATTTTCAAATCATTCTAGTGAAATTCATACTTTCAGTTTTCTTATTAAAATTAGCAATCCTGCCCAATTTTTTCTTGTCTATGTGTGACAGAGTCATACTCTCCCCATTGCCTTCATTATTGATTATTTTTATTAATCTTTGTTCCTTCATATCTCATCACTCATTTAGTTCAAATGATGTTTCTATCAGATTTCTTAAGTTTGTTTATTTTACACATTCTGTAAGTATATTTCTACTTTCTCCATTCATTTAAAAATTACTTAGGCAGTATACTGTGTCTTATAAAAAGTTTTTTATATTAAAATTCTTCATTTTAAACATTTTACATATTTATTAGTTAAGTGCTAGGGTTTTTTTAACAAATTGAATATAGTTTCATTTTCAAGTCAAAATTCAGTCACTACTGACTATAGACTCTAGAGTGGAGAATAAAATACCTCTTGGTTTGAAGACTTAGATACTTAATGTAGCTAATTTCTCTATTTCACAAGGTTGCTGTAATGAATAAATGCTTCCAGATCTATTACCTGTGGTCCTTACTGTCTTATTTGTGCTCTTCAAATGATATATAGTAATGTTAGCATTCAAATTTTCAATCTAATGACCTTAGTCTTTATCAATCTTTTTTTTTAACTGAGAGCTCTCAGTACAAACATTCCTCTTGATAAAATTAATGCACGAAGTCTCCTAAACTTAACTCAGGCATCGCTGTGATTTTGTGTATTATAAATCCTGTTCTTGAAATATATTTTATATCCTTCTTTCTCTATTGCTATATTTCCAATTTGCCTACATGCCTACCTAAACCTCTGTGTTTATCACAAAAGTTGTTTTTTATGTATTTTTTTAATTTTAAAAAGCAAAACATAAAAAAGGGAGAAATAATACAGAATTTTAAACAAACAGTAAGAAATCACCACTAGTTAACATATTGCATAATGTTATCTTAGAAGTAGTTGTTCAAGTTACAAGATCTAGGCATAAATGATCAGACAATCAAATAATAACAACACAAACTGTTCTTTTTGATGAATAGAATTAGTAGTATGGTTAACTATCTGTCAGGAAGAAAGTCTTAGATTAAACTCATTTATTCTAAAGTATTCTGGGCTTAATTAAAATGCAAGTCCTACCCAGAAAGATTTGCATTCCAATGACAAAGAATAAAGTGGATGATACTTACCTTAAAGAAATAAAGTATTACATGTATTTTAAACATGAGTATGATATATGGAAAATGATCTCAGACCTCCAAATGATATGGGGGAATGAAACTCCCAACCTACTATACATCCAGCACGAGTTCATATTCTCTAAAATCGAAGAATGAATTTTAGAAACAATGGAGGGGAAGAGCAGAATGTATTCATCGAGAGAAAGAAAACTTCTGTCTGAGGGACAGAAGGGCGCCTGAGGGGTTGCCAAAGACTCTGTCATTTTTAGGGACTTTTATAGAGTAAAATCATGATGGGAAAAACTGGGAACTTGCAAGGTAGAGGGGCATAAGGTGGGACAAAACTATGGTTAACCAATAAGACTAACTGTTCAGGTAGAATTGATTAAATGAAGGACAAATGGGGAAGTAAGTCACATAGCAAGTGGGGGATGCTTCGCTGCAGTGACTCTTCCTGTAGGGGGTTGGGATGTTGACTCCTGACTTCCTCAGGGTGATAGAGAACTATTTGGAATACCAATCCTTAGGATGTTAGTGTGTTTGTTCTGCCTTTTGTCTTGATATCTGGCCCACTGCAGGAGGTGCTTGTCTCCTCAGAGGTTACTGGGTATCTGAACTTCTGTGCTGGTTTCCTTGAAGGCCTAGCCCTGTCTGACTGCCTATAATATTTCAGTCTAACTCAGTTGCCTGTAACAAGTAGAAGATTATTTGGGACACGAATGTATTACGATCACTAAAATCCATACTATTAGATATGTGACTTCAAGAACTCTTGTGAAGTCCACCAAAAAAAAGGGAGAGCATTAGAGTGTTCCACAGGGTTGAAGGCTGTAGTGCTGCAAAGCAGGAGAATTTCAGACCTTCATTTAGAGTTTAATGAAATCAGTCTTATAGATGATTCCAGGCTATCAGTTAAATAAAATAAGTGAGTAAGAGATTGGAAGTCACCTATATAGCAATTTTGCTTTAGTAATAGACCAGTATATATAACATATGTGTTTAATAAAATATTTCAAACTTACTGAAAAGTATGGCAATAACTAAAATGAAATACCTAGATATCTAAAACTTCTCTTTTTCTTCTTTTTTGTTTTTTTCTAAATATTCAGGCCTAGCTTGTACTGTTTTTATTCATGGTCTCATTCACCTATCTCCCCCCATATGCAACCACTATAAGACTTTTTATTTGTCTTTTTCTTTAAACTTTTTATAATATTACTACATATTTGTTTTCAAGTAAAAATATCTAAAAGTATTTGTTCAGTTTGAAGTATTCAGAAATGATATATCAAACATCATTCATCTGCTTCTTTTTTGTTTGATATTAATTTTTATTTGACCATATTAGCATAAATAATTTATAATTTATGTACCTATTGATTTTGAACATTTAAATGACTTCCAATATTTTATAAAAATGAATATTCTTATGATCAGCATCTTGTGCTATTATGCTGGATTTTCCCAACAATGCATAGGTAAGTGGTTATGCCAAATAATACTTCTTTTTGCATATATACTAATCTCTCCATATGCCTATCCATACTTCCTTTTTCATCTAATGGAGAGGGCTGAAAGAGTTTTAATTTGTATTCTTTGATTACTAGTAAAGTTGAACATCTCATATATTTTCAGATATTCTTATTTTCCCTTGGGAATGAACTGTTCATAAATTGCTTCATTTTTACCATGCTTACTCTTTGCCATTTCATATTTATTTTAGGGGAATTTTTTATATATTTTTAGTTAAATGAGGAAAATACGTCTTTTGCAATATTGTACCTTGCCCTTTATTATATTTATAATGCTTTGTAGCAAAAATATTTTAAGTTTTGATATCATCAACTTTATCAATCTTTTACATCATAATTTGTGTTTTTTAAATCTGTTTAAGAAAATCTCTCCTACCCCAAAACCTTATAATCTCACACTTTTAATAACACAAATGGAACTCAACAGCATGGAAGAGACTGGAAACTGACAAAAGCAATGCCACTGGACAAACTGGAACGAGGCCTAGCAATGAAGAGACCTTGTGGTTAGGGTAGGGAGATCTCTGCTCTCAAACTGAGTGCTGGATAAAGAAAGAGGGAGAGAATAATTTATTGGTGATGTAATTGTGTGTAGTTTCAATCATATCAATCATCCCAGATCTCTCATGAAGCTAAATTCTGGCTGGCCTAAGGAGGTAGAAGTTGGAGACAGAAAGTTTAGAATCCCTCCTACTTTCCAAGTGAATAGGCATTTCTTTACCCAACTTGACCCTTATGTCCAGCAGGCTTCCCTCTAAATAATTTCCATGCCTCCTAACTGAACATTGTGCCAGAAAACAAAAGAGAGTGGGGATGTTGTGGGTTTCACCTAAGCTTTCCAGACTAAGAATTGTCATAATGGTTGAAGAGTAGGGGTGGAGAAAGAAATTAAGGAATGAAATTAATGAAAGAAATTAAGAAATTCAGTTACTACTGTCATGTGTCTGGCATTGAATTTGAAAACGTACATCATCTGTAAACAGAAAAAACTTTGTTTCTATGAAACTTACATTCTAGTGCAGGGAAAGACAAGGAAAATATAGATTGTAATATTTACTGTTACAGGTGACTGAGTTAGATAAAAATATTGTAGAGGGTCAGAGATGGCTAGGTCCTCAAACAAGCCAGGGCAGAAGCCCAGATATCTTGCAGTGATGGGGGAGTCAGATACCTCCTGCTGTGGGCCAGGCCTCAAAACAAAAGATCAAGCAAATGTACCCACATCCTAAGGGTTGATATTCTAAATAGGTCTATCACCCTGAGAAAGCCAGGAGTCACCATTCCAACCCATTAAGGGAAGAGTTACACTCTTTAGGCATGCCTGCTTGCTACATAACTCACTTTCCCATTTGTCCCTGATTTAACCCATTTTACC
This sequence comes from Dasyprocta punctata, assembly GCA_004363535.1. Lineage (NCBI taxonomy): Eukaryota > Metazoa > Chordata > Mammalia > Rodentia > Dasyproctidae > Dasyprocta > Dasyprocta punctata. Next base: position 25,966 of record RJWM01017795.1, on the reverse strand, counting down.
TGAGCAGTTAATCTAACAGGCTGACCATAGTTCTGTCCCAATTCATGCCTGCCTGCTTCATGAATTCCCATGTCTTCCTCATCTTAGACCTGTCTCACTTTGTGGTTTTTGCTATATAAAAGTCCCTAGAAAAGTTTCTGGCAACCCACTCGGGACTCTTTCTGTTTCTCTGTCAGACAGAAGCTTTCTTTCTCTCAATAAATATATTCTGCTCTTAACCTCCATTGTTCCTAAAATTCATTCTTTGATTTTAGAGAATACAAACTCATACCAGATATATAGCAGGTTGGAAGTTTCGTTCCGCTATATCAATATCACATAAGCTAACAACACAGGTAAAGATGAAAAGTAAAACAGAACTGTTGTGGATAGACTTATGACTCAGAGGATGGCATGATGGATGCGCATCAAATTGTATGAAGTTAGGGAGTAAACTAAGGGAATGAGAAGGTTTAATGAGTTTCAGAATAAAAGAAGTGGTCTTAAAATAGAAGTGTGCCTAGCATGAGCAAGCGGTAGTGCCCATTTTGTAACTTTCACTTGTGCCCTTGTGCTCATAAACAGAATTTCAGCCCAACCACATGATTTAGTTTGGGTGATGGTATTTTCATAAATAGAATATTTTTTGTTAATATATGTATGCACTGCATAATAAATACATTCATGGTGGGACATTGATACATATACCCTCTTTAGATCTATCACACATATTGGAAAATATATCATGGCACTCATATATTTTCCTTATTTCTTTTCCTCTTTGTAAAAGGCTCCTTCCATGTTTGATTGCAGGTATTATTAGAATAAATCCAAGTAATACTAGTATGGTTAATATTTATGCCTAGCATAGTATCTGACAGAAAGTTGGCATTTAATGCATAATTAAATTGAACTCATCAATTATGTAGTGATCATTAGAGTCACTACAAAGATAATATTCTGATATCCTTCATTTACTGGTGTTTGTAGGTCAATATTATCCTACATTAGCTGTTCAGAGTGGCTCTGTAGCCTGCATTTCCACCTGTTTTGAGGCAGTCTCAGTGTTAACACAATGATTGGGTTTCTTTGTGGTGTAAAACCTCACCTTAGGCAATGTTACCTGATATATTGTTTCTGTTCTTGGAAGAAAGACTCCAACAATAAGATGTCTTATGAATGTCACGATTTGTCATCGTAAGAGAGAAGATGGGGAGGTCATTCCATGTATCTCCAAGTAGAGAGTAAGAGTTTAGTGGAGGCTTACTGCCAGTTTTCCAAATAGTAATTCTTTCTTATCTTAACATGCCATGGAGAATAGAATGAGGACAAAATTAGTATGAGATCATGCAGGAAAATGAGTCTTTTTTTCTTTCTCTCTTTTCATATTTTGATTAGAATGTTTGCTTTTGAACTACCTATAACTGAATTCTCCTGATACTTATTTAAATTATAGTGTTTTATAAGTAAATATGGTTTTTATCTAATAAAATATCTTGACTCCATTGACATTTAATCACATCCTGAATAATGTCATATGTACACTTAAGAGAAACCTATTTGAAGTGACTCCTTATGCTTAAAGCACACAGTTGTATGGTACCTATGTTCATAGAAGAATAATTACTTAAAAAGCAATTGAAGAGAAATGATAAATTTTATTGGCTTCTGGACCTGTCAAGGGACTAACCTAATTAGGTTGAAATATATATTTGCTTATATTTTAACCTAATTAAAGCTAGTCCCACGACAGATTTTTATACATATTTATGTATATGTATATATGGTGATTCTTTTGTGCCCATTAGTATGAGTTTCATATATGTAGGTTTTTTGTTTTTAATCCTTGTAAGTCTCTATGAGGAAGTGCATGAGCTGTAATGACTTTCATCATTCTGTAGCAACAAACAGAAACTTTTGACACATAGGTATCACTGTTGCATGGCAAATCTGAAACTCTGCTAAGGTAAACAGATTTTGTGTATTATTTTTTAGGTATGTGGAGACCAAATTTTGTTTCTTGAGAGTAGCCCCCTTGTACATTTTTCATGTAGCTCCCAGCTCCAGCTCTTGGAAGTTGTGCCCTTCCATCATTCTTTTAGACCACATATGCAGCAAGCCTTGAGGAAAGATTTTACTTGGGTCAGAGTAGCTTTCTTTGTTCTCTTTACACCTGTGTATTTTGGTGGAAATAGAACGCTTTGAAATCTCAAAATTTTAGCTTCCATAGCACCAGCTATTTTAAGCAATAAATTCTTTAAAAATTAGTCTACTCCTTATTTACTTGATTCCATTTATCATAATAAGAGAAGCCATGGTCACAGGGTTTTTTTCTGTCTTATTTTTGGATCCTCATTGGACTAAACTGGATAGAAAAAAAATCACATCAAATACTCTCTCTTTTTAGTAACTAGAGAGAACCATGCTTTACATATTGTTCTACCAAATGCTATTTCTGAAAATTATCTTTAAAAATACATGTGAATAATGTAAAACCAAGTTTATTGCTTGCCATGGAAGAGGGAGAACATTAAAGCAACACACATATCACTACCATCTCCAAAGGGGATGGAGAAAGTGTAATTTTATTTATTTATTTATTTATTTATTTATTTATTTATTAGCTATTGAGTCTTGCTTGAGTGAGGTTTTTTATGCAATGTTGGTTAGAACTGGCTAAGTATTGTGACATATTAGTTTGTGGTCAGTGCACACAGAAGATAAAGATTTTGAGGAAAGTTATTCAAATATTTTGGTGATATAACAAGTACTTGATGTTTTCTATTAAAAACACAAAGGACTGGAGCTGGGCGTGTTGGCACATGCCTTTAATCCCAGCACTCAGGAGGCTGAGGTAGGAGGAGCTTTGTGAGTTTGAGGCTGGCTTGGGCTACAACAGGAGCTCAAGGCCGGCCTGAGCTACATAGTGCGACCCTGCCTCAAAAAACCAGGGCTGGGAGTTAGGTTCAGTGGCTTAAGCGCCTGCCTTGGCAGGTGTGAGGTTGTGAGTTTGATCCCCAGGGCTGCAAAAAAAAAAAAAACAAAAAAAAAAACCCACAAAGGATAATAAAGTTATGGGAATATTTTTCCTCTTGGGTAAGAGTTTGCTAAAGAATAATAAAACTGTAGTTATACAGATAGTAAGTTTATATTGATATGTATAATTTCTCAAACTTATGGCAAAGTATAAAGAATATATATCTTTATTTAAATTAGTCCAGTGTTGATATTTCAGTAATATTTTTATTATGCAAATAATGTGCTAATTTTAATAACTAAATAAAACATAGTTGAAATGTAGTCTATAGTCCTACTCACTAATAATGTGGTACTTTGCATTCTTAAATTTTTATTTTTCTTCTATGCACAGAATGAAAAATGCTATGTAAAAGATTATATGCTTTTTAATTACTTAAAGGCATTTTTCCAAGATATTTATCTTATATAATTAAATTTGATGCCAGCACTTAAGGTTTGCTTGAGTTTGGTATAATTGCTTAATTTCTATCAGTATTTTCATGTGCAGCACAGAATTACCTTTGCACTGAAATTCTCTTCCTGGATTAAATAGTATGATAAAGTACCTGAATGTGACTGACACATTGTATGCTTAACTATATGTTAAAACTCATCTTGGTTCTATGTGCTTTCCCAAAGTAATCTGCTCACATATAAGACCTGCCAAAATTTGTGTATTTGTGAAGAAAAAAAAGATAAACTGCCACTATTCCTGCTTCATATACCTGTTCTCATGAGAGCAGGGAAGTTATGGTATAAATCATGTTCAACTTGGTTGAGGAACTGCCACTTTGCAATCTTTTTCTATCTTTCCTAGGGAGTAATTTTGACACCTGTGACCCATATTCCCAGGCATAGCTTGGGGCACTACTCACAATAGATTCACCAAGGAGGACTCTATACTTCTACCAGGTGAGACTTGAGTATTAATTTCTGCATTCAGTTTGACAACAGCCTTAAAAATACCCCCAGAGCACTACCTTTCCTTGGAATCACTATGTTGAATTAAAGTCTATCGCTATTTTAGAATCTCAACATACCGATTGGTCCCTTCTGCCCTTAAAATATATGATTTGTTCCTTTTTCACACTGGCTTGTGAAATTTAAGCTCTAGTATGTCTTATATATAAGTCCTAGAGATTTGTGTTACCATAAAGTGAGCATATTGTTTCAAGGAATTTCTCAGTTTGGCTGTGTTTCTTGGCTTTTCTAAACTACGGAATAAAAATTCTTAAAAAGTAAATTTATTACAAATGACCCCTTATGACCATTTTCTTCATTCAAGAAAGATGTCAGAGTAAATTTTTAATTTGTTTTACTAGGAACTGTTACAGTAGGTTGCCTTTCTTGATGATTTTGGTTAATCTGTGAAGAGGACCTTGAATTCGGCTTGCATTGATATTTTAGCTTCCCAGTGGGAGCAAGTAATAAATAATTATGTCATTAAGGTAAGGAATTAGGTTTCTCTGGTGGTAAATACAAGGAAAAGAAAGTTTTATCAAGTACATCCTCTGTCTTGGGAAGGATGCTTTACTGCAAAGTTCAATCAAGTCGAATGCTAGTAAGATCAAAACTAACGAGCGGGTGAGGGCACAGGCTGGAGTCATAGTTTACTTAGTGTATATGCAACATCCCTAGTCATGGTGCAGACATCATTATTAAAGAGGTTTAAGAGAAGCTGGACAGAGAGAAAGAGTGAAGTGGAAGTGTGTAGAGATGAGTTTTGTAATCCCAATTATTAGGCATTGCCTCGTTCATCATACTTGGGACAAATTGGACACATCTAAGCAATGTCCACATATGAACAAATTTAAACTAAATAGATTTTCACTAATTATACAGTAATATCTATCCTCAAATGTGAGATATTTATTATGAGAAGAGCAAGAAAGTCTATTTTTGGCATCAAAATAATTTCAGGATAATAGTTACTTACTTTGTGTACTAGAATCAAGCTGTAAAGTTTCAAAACTACTGATTCTTGGATGTAAGAATCACCCACAAAATTTTTTTAAACACTGATTCTGGAGTCTGACCTCAAGGAATTCTGATTTAATTGGTTTCACGAACAGATAGAAAATCCTTACTGGTTAGCAGCTTTCCGCATGATTCTAATACACAGTCAAGTTGCTACTTCCTGCTCTAATCTAAAAGAAGCCTGCCTCATTATTCCTACAAGGAAACAAACCTTTGCAGGGAAGAATCACATTTTCTTTGATGGAGATATATATTTTAGAGATGCAAATTTTGTCAGTTTTTTTTTATATACCCAAAAAGCCTTCAGATTTTCAATTAGTTTTAATCTAAGAGATTATTTTAAGCAATATTAAGTAGATCAATAGTCTATCTTGATTCAACTAACTAGATAATTATTCAGTTGTCCAACTCACTAGGCAGAGTTTTAAACCATATAGAAAAGAGAGTATGTTTTTAAAAGATTAGTAATATATAATAATAAAAACCTAATTTCTGGGGCCTATTGTTTTAATTGATTAATTTGACAAAAGGATGAAACCTAGACTTTTTTCAATACTCAAAATTTGTTCCCATATCCTGGAAATATTATGACCTAGAAAAGTTCATGGATTTGAATTGCTCAATAATGAAAGACAATGGAGTGAAGACAGCATCATATAGCTCATTTACCTCTTTATTGTGTCTTGGAAGACTCAAATCATAAGAAATGACCATGCTGCAGTCATTCCTGGTTATAATACATGAATCTTACCTTCATTGAGTTTCTTCGCCAAGACCCAGCAATGGTTTTTAAGGTCTCACTTTCAAATAAATGGATGCATTTTCAGTTCAATAAAGCTTCATTAATGTAGCAGACAGCAAGACACAAATGGACTGAAATTCAGATATTCTGGTACTAAGTTTGTATATTCAAAGTGACTTTGATTGACTACCTTAATCAATAAAGACTAATTTTGTTATTTATATAATTAGGATTAATCAGACTCATATTGCTCATCTAAGAAGTCCCTATCAACAACTAAACTATGGAGCTGCCTTCACCTAAAGTTTCACTCTGTAGCTCAATTGGGTTCATTCACTCCTGACCTTGTCTGTGGTAAACGTCATTTTCATATCTAGTGATTCTAGAAGAATTAGATCCACCAAAAATTTTTGCAAACTTTACCCTTCTATAGAGATATAGAGTATGATAGTGTACCTTAAATTTTATATTACTGTTAAATATAAGAAACTTCTAAAAAATATAAAATATCAGGCCATATCATAAACCTCATGTGTCATAGTCTGGGAATATGTATTTTGGAAAATATTTAAGTATTTTTCAATAAATAATAAAGTTGAATATCATACTCAAGATGCAGAAAATTTACCCTACAATGGATCAAATAGGTAACTGTAATAAAATTCAGGGTCAAAAATGCATAAATTGGACTGGAAATCAAGAGAAAGAAAGAGTAGGGTAAAGCAGGGATAACTAGAAGGGAGCCAGCAGACCCCAGGAAAATGCAGAGGGCTGAGTGTAGCTAATGTGAAAGTCAATTACATGCAATGGTGTTAACTGGTGTGGATGTGATCTATGTCTGTTATATATATATGCAAGGAAAAATTTCACCCTTTGGACTTCTTGTATTTTTCTGGTGGATATGAATTTTGACTCATCATTCTCACTTAAAAACAAGCATTGCAAAGCACAAGAGCTCTGGGCAATCATTGCCAATATGAGAGAGTTAGGCTGTTAAGAGGTACTGGCTCTTTTTGCTTTGTATCTGAGCAGTTAATACATATAAAACCAGAAGTCTTAGGGTAAAGCTAAGAGAGACAATAAATAGGATTCTAGTAGGTAGCTGAAGATAAAATAAAGAATGCTGTCAGAACAAAGACTCAGGATACTTAACTAACATCACCTAAGAAAAATCAGATTGACTTAAAACTTGGGTTTCCCAGTAGGCTATGTGGTATCTTGCCTTTTTTCAAAAATTTAAATAGAGGTATTTATATGATATTTCGTTGGCACAAGTCATGCAGAATAAAGTGATGTTAGTTGAGTTCTAGAGATCCTAATGTAGGAAATAATCACTATTTCCCTGAATAATGTTGGTACCAAGGACAAACTCACAACCTTATTCCTGACTATTGTTAAAAGGAAGCTAATTCCTAAGATAGCTTGCTAAGACAACAAAATTATCATTATCTGTGTGAGCAAGTATATAGTTATTTAACTTTTCTGATTTTATAAGAAAATAAAGACTGTAGATAAGTATTTTCAAACTGTGTTAAGAGAAACCTTAAAATTATCATGGGCCCTCAGTGTAATTTCAAGCAAATGACTTTGACTAACAGTATCATTGCCTTCACCATCAACCTTGATCCCCTCATTCCCCAAAAAACAAAAACAAAATCAAGAAGCATGTCTGTGTTTTTGTTTGTTTGTTTTAGAAAGATTTCTCCAGTAGGATTAATTTATTCTTTCTTCTCAAATAGTTCTTATATGTTATGCTCCATTTCCTCAAACATCTGATGTGATCAGCAACAGCTTGGAGGACATTACCCAAGATGATAAACAGTAATCAGAGACTGAAACAGGAATGTTCAGCTAAGGGCTCCTAGATAGGTGCATGAAGGATATTTATCCTGGCTCTTCTGAAGTTGAGACTATTCAAGGACAAAGGGACTCTGAGTCTCGGGCCTTTACAGTTTTCTGGAATCAACTATTTTGCATGTCTGCCATGAAAACTATGTCTAAAAAAGACACTTGTGGTGATAAATGACATACGTTCAATTTATAAGCATAATTTAGCATATAATAACCTACAACCCTTCCTGAGTCATACCCCAGAAGTGGTAAGTGATAAATACGTCTAAATTCATATTCAAAGCTTTCTGGAATCTAGCAGTGGACACTTCCTCTCTCCTCATTTAAGACTGAGACAAAAAGATGAATAGTTAGGGAAAGGTCATCTGGAAGATTGGAGGCATCTGCTTAAGCTGAGGCTAAAGTTTCTACAAATGACAAAAAACATTGATACAGGGTTGTTGTAGTCAGGGTTTACAAGGAGAAAATTTAATACAGGACACATAAATTACATAATTATTTTATAATAGTCACCCAAAGAGTCAAACACAAAAAAATACAGGAAATCTGCCCACACACGAAGACCCAAGGAATCCAGCTGAGGGTCTGGATCCCACAGCAATGTTCTGCATAAGGCCAGATGATGACCTAGAGCCCATGACAATGCCCCCTACAAGTTCAGTGGGAGGCCTAGAGCCCACCACAATGACTCATGAAAGCGTGTTTCATGGATTTGCACTGGGAAGGCCTAAAGGTCAGCATTGAAAGCTAGAAAGTCTGTGCCAGCCAGATGAAGGATCTGTGCCAGTAGGCTGAGGGCTCTGCACTGGAGCCAGGAAGTGACACTCAAAATAAGGACCAGAGCTCTCCTAAACAGTACCGTAGCCATCCTCAGCAACAGGGAGGTCCCAAGGTCCTCCAACAATGAGAACTACCAAGTTCATATCAGGAAGCCAGCCTAACTAACTTCTTCAAGAGATTGAACAGCATACCATCTTCCCCTCTGGAGACAGAAAGAGATGCTCAAAGTAAGGACCAGAGCTTTTCCAAAGTGAAATGCAGCCATTCTCCATGAAAACAAGGTCCCAAGTTTCTCTGATGATGAGAACAACCGAGTTCATTTCAGAATAGATACTTGGCAAGCTCCTCCAGGAGAATCAATGGCAACAAGAGAACCAACAACAACATGGAGAACCAACAACACCGCTGCCTTTCCAGTTCTCCTTTTTATGTTGGTAACAATCCTCAGGTGGGTCATACACACTCAGTACCAAGCTGATTCAGTTCAGCTAGGTGTTACAAGTTGACCACTGGTTTTCAATCCACTGCACTGTTGAAACAAATAATAACAATATAGTGTTGTGGGTATGACATACATAAAATGAAAATGTATGATAGTAAGTAAACAAAACCTACAATGGAAGAAATAGAAATAAACTATTATAAAATTTCTGAACTATGGTATAATATCAATATATGGCTGATTATAATATTTAATAAAATTCTACAACATCAAATTATAGTAAATAACACAACATAAGAAATAAAATAGTATTTCTTTTACAAAATAAATGAATTAACTCAAAAGAAGGGACAGGAAGAAGAGGAAGGAAAATAGGAAGAGTTGAGAAAAATAGAAGAGTAGTATGATAGACTTACATCTAACTATATCAATAATCACATTAAACATAAATATTTGATCTAAAGGTCTCACATAAAAAGCAGATTTCTTACTTAATATAAGAGCACATCTATATAAAAGAAATATATTTTGAAAATAGAAACAAAAATAGGTAAACCACATACACCGAAGTGAACATTACACAACAACAAAAAAACCTAATGTAGCTATTTTAGTATAAATGAAAGTAGATTTCACAGTAAAAGTTATTATCAAGGGTAAAGAGGGTCACATTATAATCATAAAGTGATCAATTCATCAAAAAGTCATGACAATTTAAATGTTGTAAGATTCAAAGTAGTAGAATTTAAACATGTTACCAAACACACATCTTTATTAACTGCAAATCAGACATAGAAAAATGGACAATACAGTAAACCATAAAAAAAACCTTAGTAAGTTTGTAAGGAAACTACATGTCATAGCAAGCATAATTTTAGTCACTATGAAAATAATTTGAAATCAGTAACAGAAAAATAGATAGAATATAACTAAATATTCAGAAACTACATAACATACATTCAAATAAAAGTAGTCCAAAAAAGCTAATTATCATGTATTTTTAATTAAAAGTAAATTGACAAAGCATGAAAATTTTTTGATTTTTGGTAAAGTACTCAGAGTGAAATGGATAGAAGCAATCACCTGTAGTGGAAAAGAAGGTCGTGAATCAGAGACCTTACCTGCCATATGAAAGAAATAGAAGTCAATGAGATAGATGAAAAAATTAAGTGAAAAACCAGTGGCATTCAAAGTTGATTCTTTGAGAAGATAAGTGAAATTGATAAACCTCTAACTAGAGTGATGAGGTTAAAAACACAAATGAATGATATGAGGAATGAGAGAGAACTTATCATTAGAGATATTAGAGGTATTAAATTGATAACCAAAATATTATGAATTTAATGAAAGTTCTAAAACGTGCAGAATAAAACAGGAAAAAATTCATGGGATCTTGTCTTAAAGTTTTCTTAGTTACACTATCAAAAGTGTAAAGTTTAAAAACAAAATTATAAAGATGATTTTGACAAAATTAAAAAAAGTTCTACTCTCTGAAATACAGTACCAAATGAATTCAAAGGCAGATCATAAACTGAAGAGATTATGTACAGAATAAGTTAAAAACTTCTAAATCTCAATAAGAAAATAATGAAATCATTAAAATGGCACAATGATTTCCACAATCATTTCACTAAAAAGATTGCCCTGGTGACAAATGACACCCATGAAATGATATCCAACATCATTAGTCATTAAGCAAATGCAAATTCAAGCCACAGCAAGCTAACACTAAACATCTATCAAGAATGTTTAGTAGATAGATTCCCCATACAAAGTGTTAGTGGGGATGTGAACCAACTTGAACTCTCAGGTATGGCTAATCAGATGTAAATCAGTAAAGATATGTTGCAAAATAGTCAACTGCATTAAAAAATTAAACACATGCCTACTATAAAATCCAGCAATTCCAGGACCATCCACTTATCTAATCCAAATGAAAAAACATGGCCATACATAAACGTGTCTACAAAGTCCATAGCAACTTATCTGAAATAGTCAAAATTTGGAGACAAGCCAAGTGTTCATTCCAAATCAATAGATAAATAATTTCTATATAGCCACATCACATAATGGAATGCATGGATGGATTTCAAAACAATTATGATGAGTGATAGCTATGAGAGCAAAAATGCTTATTGCATGATTCTACTTAAATTAAATTATAGATAATGCAAACTAATTTACAAAAATCAAATCAGTACTTGTGTTGGGATACAATGCAATAAGAAGAATCAAAGGGAGGTATAATAAAGGAGAACACAAACCCTTTGATCATGATGATTAGGTTTATGTGTATAAAGCAGGACAAATCCTATAAAATTGCACTCTGAATTGTATAATTTTTTTAAACTAATCATATAAGAAATGAGTAATTCAAAGGTGGAATTGTATAATTTTTTAAGCTAATTATGTAAGAAATGAGTAATTTAAAGGCTGTATTTATCAATTTGGAAAAATATACATGAAGTATTTATTAAATAGAAATAAAACATAAATCATTATGTATATTATACAATTAAGAGTAATATAAACTTCATTTTCCAGTTTATCTGAAAAATTAAGCAGCTGGTCTTGCCTAGGTTTAATGTAAGATGAGAAAATTATTACTAGTATTTTTCATCTTCATATGCAATAATCAAAAATTGTTTGAGAATATTGGGATTTTCAACAGCTACTATCAAGATGATGTGATTTAATTGTTTTGAAAAGAGATAAAAGGAAGACAAAAGTAGCTATTTAAAAAGTAAATAGGTCTAGATATTGAAATACATATGGATATACATATGGACCTGGGTACATAAATATTTGTACACGTATACATATAGGTCTCCATAAAGAGACATAGCAACAAGATAAATTTGTGTTTGTGGAGGTAGGTATTAGATAAGCATAGAAAATAATTGTGAAATATGAAGCACTCAAATCATAAAAAGGGATATTCTGAGTCTAAGGTTTAGAGAATTTCACTTCGTTTAGTCATTTAAATTTTATTTGACATTTCTAACATGTAGACTAATTTGCTAATCAGCAAAAACATAATAAGTTATTCATGTAAAGACTTGAAAACTTTGTCATGAAAATTGCTAAAAATAGCCTCATAGTAGATCAATATAACACCTTGAAAATTAAAGTTGCCAAGCTACTCTTGTTGTCTAGAATGTTCTAATCTCATATTCACATGTCTCACATTTTCTTTCCTTCTTTCAGAATTCTCCACTCAAATACCTACACATCAGAATGGACTTTCTTGAAAACCCTTCTGGTGGATTGACAACTGGTGTTCGATTTGTAACACCCAGTTGAACTGAATCAGCATGGTCCTGGGTGTGGATAGCCCCACCTGAGGATTACTGCCAACAACATAAAAAGGAGAACAGGAGAGTAAGAAGTGTTGGTTTTGGTTCTTCTGTTTCCATTGGTTCTCTCGGAAGAGATTGTCAAGCTCCTTTCCTGATATTAACTTGACCATTCTCATTGTCATAAGAACTTGGGGTCTGTTGCTGAGAATGGCTGCGATTTACTTTGGAGAAGCTCTGATCCTTACTCTGAGAATCGCTTTCTGGCTCCACAGGGGAAGATACTGTGCTGTTCAAACTCTTGAAGAAGTTAGTCGTGCCAGCTTCCTGATATGAACTCGGCAGTTCTCATTGTCAGAGGAACTTGGGACCTCGCTATTGCTGAGGATGGCTGCGGTAATTTTGGGGGGAGCTCTGGTTCTTCTTTTGAGCGTCGCTTCCTGGCTCCAGCATAGACCCCTCAGCCCTTCATCTGGCTGGCACACACTTTCTGGCTTCCACCTTTGGGTCTTACCAGCAAAGATCCAAGAAACAGACATTTGTGAGTCACTGTCATGGGCTCTAGGCCTCCATTTGGACTTGTTAGGGGTAGCTTTGTCATGGGCTCTAGATCTTCAGCTGGACTCAAGCAGAACATTGCTGTGGGACCCAGGCCCTCAACTGGATTCTTTGGGTCTTTGCATATGGGCAGATCTGCTGCATGTTTTTGTTGTTGTTGTTTTTTTTTTTTTTTTTTTTTTTTTTTGTATTTGACTCCTTGGGTGATTATTATAAAGTATTTCTATAAACTATGTGTCCTGTATTAAATTGTTTTCTTTGCAAAACCTGACTACAACAAACAGTTAATTGCCATTTTTTTAAAGAGATAATGCACCCAAAAAAGAGAAACAAAAAGCAAAAGAGACATCAATGGTCATCGGGAAATGCAAATTAAAACAATGCTGAGATTCCATCTCACCCCAGAAAGAATGGCCAAGATTAAAAAATCAACCAACAATAAATGCTGGAGGGGTTGTGGGGAAAAAAGGAACACTTCTCCACTGTTGGTTGGAGTGTAGACTGGTGCAACCACTGTGGAAGTCAGTGTGGAGATTCCTCAAGAAGTTAGGATTAGAGATTCCATTCAACCCAGCAATCCCACTTCTGGACATTTTCCCAGAAGAATTGAAAACATCGTACCACAGTGATATCTGTGCACCCATGTTTATAGCAACCCAATTTGTAATAGCCAGATTTTGGACAACCCAAGTGCCCATCAATAAAAGACTGGATGAAAAAGATATGATATTTTTATACAATGGAGTACTACTCAGTTATTAAGAAAGATTGCATTGAGACTTTTATAAGTAAATGGACACGACTTGAGACCATACTCATAAGTAAGATAAATCAAACCCACATGTGTAAATACCGTATTGTCTCCCTAGTGTAAGAAACTGAAAAAGTATATATGATCCAAAATCTATAATAAATACTATGGAAGGGTAAAATACAGCTCAAAGAGCAAAAGTAATTTGGAAGGGAAAAGGGGGAAAGAGGGAAGGGAAAAGGAAAAGATATAAATCTGCATAAAAGTATATGTAAGATAACTAAAATGAACATACTGCTGAATGTATTAGTTATTGAGAAAGAACAGTTGATACTCATGATTAGATCAATTTTATGTGTCTATATCTGTTAATGTAAACAACCATTTTGAAAATAATGATACGCGATACTGCAACCGTTGTCAAGTTTCTATCATCCTGCTTTGTAAACCTATAATGTTACTGTTGTACTCTAGTTGTTTGTTTGTCTCTTTTGCTTTTTGTCTTTCTTATATCTTTTTTTCTTAAATAAGCAACAACATATCCGATAAAATAATATTATAGGTTTACAATATGAGATGGTTGAAACTTGACAGTAGTTGTAATATTACATATCATTGTCCTCAAAGGGGTTGTTCAGATTAACAGATATAGACATGCAAAATTGATCAAATCTTTTGAGTATTAACTGTTCTTTTTCAATAGTTAATACATTTAGTAATATAGTCATTTTAACTATCTTATGTACATCTTTTTATAAATTTATGTCTCACGTGGGAGGGTGAGGTGTCTACTTACAGTTCTCCAGGTCAGCTTCCCCTGTCCACTGCTGCTCTCTTCTGATGCAGTCTTTCTAGGGTGAGGACCCCAAGTTCGCTGCCACTGCGGGAGTGCCTCTCCAACCGTGAGGTCCCAGGTTCCAGGAATTTCTTTCACAGAGCGGGTGGGTTCCAGGCAGAGGTACCGCCAGCCACCGCGCTCCTTGTCTAAATGTCTCTTTCCACTCTTTCTGTGGGCCTCAATTCTCACTTTAGATTCTTCTTGGGTCCTGAGGACCTGCCTCCCTCCTTCTTGTCTTCTCCATGTTGCTATATTCTAGTATCTGGATGGTATCTTGCAGGGAGGTCGTTTACCCTGTTATTTACTGTTCTGCCATCTTGTGGAATCCTTTCATTGCCATTTTAATAAATTTAAAGAATTAGAATTACTGTGTATTTTATACCAGTATTTAAACTACATACGGTATTTTTTCTTTCTATTATTATTATTATTATTTTTACAATCTAGGCTTGAATTAAAGATTTAATTTTTGAAGCCGGGCGTGGTGGCACATACCTTTAATCCCAGCACTCAGGAGGCTGAGGTAGGAGGAGCTTTGTGAGTTCCAGGCTGGCTTGGGCTACAACGCAAGCACGAGGCCAGCCTGAGCTACATAGTGCGACCCTGCCTCAAAAAACCAGGGCTGGGAGTTTGAGTCAGTGGCTTAAGCGCCTGCCCTGTGAGTTTGATCCCCAGTGCCGCAAAAAAAAAAAAAAAAAAAAAAAAAAAGATTTCATTTTTGAAAAATATTTTATTTTGCTTTTATTGTTAAGTTATGTGTTAGCTTTAAAGCTTTGGGTGGAGGCTTTTTCTTTCACCAATTTAGAAATGTTGATCCACTATAATGTCTTTTGAATTGTTTCCTACAAGTAAACTGCTATTATTTTTATCTTTACTTATTATGTAGTTGCTATTTGAGTTCTTTTAAGATTTTTCTCTTTTCTTTTCAAACTTATTTGTCTTTTGTTTATTTTACTGATTTTAGCGTGGTGTTCTTTTCTTTATGCTTCTCATACTTGGGCTTTTTGGAGCAGGGTTTATTATTTTCCATCAAATCTGGAAAAATATCCCTTATTTCCTTAATTATTTTGTTATTCCCTACGTTGTTATCCTTCAATAGAACCAATTACATGTATATCAGTCACAGAAACTTGTGCCACTGCTCACTGATGGTCTTTTTTTTATATATATTTTTCTGTGCCATTCCTCAATTTGAACCTCTTCTTCAGCAATATTTAGTGTGCCATTAGTAAAATGTGTTTTCATCTCAATTGTGTAGTTTTCATCCTTCAAGGCTGAAATATATATTTACATAAATTATGTATTTGTATAATCATATATCACATATAAAAATGATATAAAATATAGATATATATTATATAATACACACATATATATATATGCTATGTATCTTAATTTAGTATGTTTAAATATTTCTCTATTATTAAATAAAATACAGTAATAATACTATTTTAGTGTCTCTGAGTGGTGAATTTTATGTATAGGTCAGTTTGAGCAATTGGTTTTTGTACTTCAATATGGATAGTGTTTTCATGATTGTTAAAATATACCTGATAATTTTTTTTTTTTTTTTTTTTTGTGGCACCAGGGATTGAACTCACAGCCTTGAGCCTGCCAGGGCAGGCGCTTAAGCCACTGAGCCAAACTCCCGGCCCTGGTTTTTTGAGGCAGGGTCGCACTATATACCTGATAATTTTTAAGCAGCTTTTGTACACTGTAAATTTTACTTTGCTGAGTGGTCTTACTTTTTTTGCATTCTCATAAATATTCTTGAACTTTATTTTGAAATGTAGCTAAGTTACTTGGAAACACAGAATTTTTCAAGTCTTGCTTTGAAGCTTATGTGAGCAAGAACAGAGTAGCACAGAATTTAGGGCTAATTAATCCCCACTAGAGGGCAAGACCTTTTTAAATTCTCTGTTCAATATCTCTGAATTATGAGGTATTTTTGCATCATCTTGGAACAAAAATCCTTTCTGCCCATGTATGATCTTTGGGTACTCTTCCTCCTAATACTTTCCAGTGCCCCCTACACCATCCACCCATCCAAGTTCAGGTAGTTTTCTTACAGCATGTACTAATTGGCCACCTGCTCCTATCTTCTTGTTTTTTCTCCAAGCCAAAGTGTTCTGGAAACTCTTAACTTCCTTGGTCTCTTCCAGCTGTCTTCTCTGAGCTCACTCCACTGAACTGTGCCTGATTTCTTCTTCCCTACTCTATGAAGAATCTATTAGGGAGTAACTTGGGGAAATTATCGGGTTCCTTTTATTTTCTGTTCCACAATGATCATTGTTCTTTATTACCTGTGTCCAAGGACATGAAAGCTATTGTTTCAAAAGTTATTTCTTACTTGCTTTGGCAGGTTCCTGTGTCTTCAGATAGATAAAAACATAAAAGAACTTAGATAGTATTTTAAAGCATGTAAACATCTCAACTTAATGAATCTTATATTGAGGAATTTGGGGGGTAGTGTCTGTGTTTGTTTTTTAATCAATACAAATAACACCAACATTACAATTTCCTTGATGTTCATTTTGTATTTGAGGTACTTCCTAAGGTATTCTTCATCAGTTTAAATAATCCCTGAGTTAAACTTTGATTTTTTGTTACAATACTTCATGGTAATATTAGTGGATTTTGAGAATAGGATTATAAAGAATTGAGTTTTTAAACACATTTTTATATCTGAAATAAAAGCATCAAAGTTTCAAGCTCTAAAGAATTACCAGGGTTTGTTTATATTTACTTTAGAAGTAACTCCTGCTTGTAACTCCACAATAGATGAATGAGAGGAAGTTGTCATTATCTGAGTGAGTGAGTGAATTATATCATTTTTATTAGAAAATGAACAAAATATGAGTTTTTCTATATTTGTTTTGGATAGTGAGCTACTTTGATTAAATACCTTAAACATTCTCAAATTAAATATTTGAAATATTCTTTTTTTGAGAAGTTGCTAAAAATGAAGATATATTAGTGATAGTCTTTCAAATCTTATTTTACACACAAAAATTGTTCTCAAATATAATTAACTGTCTTGATATTTTTTCATCTTTAGCATTAGGTTAAAATTTTCAGAAGTCAAAAATAGTAAAAATATCTTATTTAAAGATCATGATGAAAAATTATGGCTGATACTATTATATCTAGCAGTATGAATGGTGAATGATTGGTAAGGCAGAAAGAAGCTTCCAGCAACTAAGGTGGGTTAATGGCAAAACTTTTGAAAACAGCTTAACTAGAATATCAAAAAAAAAAAAAAAAAAACTGGTTTGAGCTCCAAGGTATAGTGCATAGTAATATTCTGAGCACTTAAAACTAATTTTTAAATACTTTTAAAATTGTTACAACAATTTTTTTTGTTACAGCAATTTTTAAAGTCAAAATTTCTAACTACTGTTTTATGTTTGTGCAAAATGTAGCATTATAGCAAAGCATATGAATTACAGACAGTGATAGTCTGGGTTCAATTCCTGAATCTGCAAATTACCTCTTTGTGTTTCAGTTGTCTCAACTATAAAATCAAAGATTATTATGATGCCTATATTTCATGCATGCAATGAGGATTAAATGCATTTCTAAACATAAAACATTCAGAAGAGTGCCCGGTAGATTGAGGAGCTAGAGAAATGCTAGCTATTAGTCATTAGCCCTGAGTTTCCATTAACTATCTGTCTTGATAAGTACCTTGGTAATGTTCTTTACATTCTTTAAGGTTCTGATTTCCCATTTGTATAGTAATGTGGTTTTATGTTTGCAAGCAGATTTTATCTTAAATGTTTACTGTGATTGACTAACACTAAGTACCTAGATCATAGTATTCATAAAAATTTTGTCTGGCCTTAGCATGGAAAAAACCATACAGCATCAGTTAGTTTTGCCTACAATATATTGAGTAATAAAGATGTTAATGTGCACACTTGTGGATAAACACACATATGCCATTTTATTTCTATTTTATATATCTGAAGATAGCACAATTCCTTGGCATCACAATTGATTTTTTGCAGCTTCAGTATGATCTAATGATAAAATTTAACATCTTTTTAAGAAAAAATTTTTAAGAAGTTCATTATGAGAAAAACATAGGTGACCATGACCTGGGTTCAAGTCACCCTGAATGACGTGTTCCACCATGGGAAAAGGTTATATGAACTTTTATAGTTACTGAGTAAAAGAAAGTCATAAGTCAGTGTATTTACCTAATACATTGGTGGGAATGTTGGGTGGGGAAGGGGATTCAGCAAATCTGGAAGATTTAAGTTTTTTAAGAGTTAAAATCTTAATACAATTTCTCTGAGATTAGCAATACTGTTTGTTTCCAAATGCTGAACTCCATTCTTATATTTCGAGAGTTTTCAACTAATCTGTCTAAGCCTGAATCCCATGGTAGAGAAAGGAAAGCTTTCTGCTGCTCACTGATCCATTCTTTGCAGCTAGAGCATGAATACCTGCCTTAAATTCTGCTAATGTGACATCTCCACACAGATTTTAATACTAGATGTCAAAAAATAAGAAAATAGGTTGAAGGAATATTGGTGAAGTTAGAACTAAGGTGCAACCTGTGCATTTGGTATCTATTTCTCCAGACTATTTCTGTGATATGATTTCACATTTATTTGTCACAATACAGATGACTGCCCCAACTTTCCAACCTCCTAAGTGTAGGGACCTGCTAAATCTGGAGACTGATTGTGTGTGGGGCCAGAAAAGGCCAGTCTGGAGAACACAGAGAGCCTGAGGCAAGTCACATGAATAAGCTATTAGCAAGAAAGGTTTTATGTGATGCTCAATCTTCCAAGTGTATAAATAAATGTGCTGCAGTAGTAGAGGCTCTCCCTTCCTTCCTTCCTTCCTTTCTTCCTTTGCTTCTTCCTTTCTACCTTCTTTCCTTCCTGCCTTTCTTCCCATCAAGAGAGATGTCTCCATATGGCCTCAGTTTTCTGTATCCAGTCTCTTGTCTATTTTTCTCCATCCTCTCACCTTTTTTTCTCCATCCTCTCACCATCCTCACCCTGGGAACATCAAGAGCTGTGCAGTACATGGCACCTAAAAATAGTTATCCTTCCTTGACTGTATGACTTAGTCCCTTCCATGTCTGTTAGCCTGTACTGAGTGTGGCTCCTTGCAATCAAGAAGCCTGAAAAGTTGCCTGGGATTTCAGTCTTTCTCAGCAATAGTTAACATATGCCAAATATCCACAAGGCAGTTTATTACTCTAACAGAGCATACCTCCATCAAATACTCACATTTAAATGACATGGAATATAAACAGCTCTTAGTAAAAAAATAAAAATAAAATAGAAATAATAATAATAGTATCAGGAAAAAAGGCAATTGGCAAAGGAATCAGGGTAAATATTTTCCTCATTATATGTATGAATATTTTGAGATCATATTTTGCCTCTTGGTTTAGTTCATTTGAGCTGTTAAAACAAAATATCATAAATTTGATGACTTATAACCAATTGTTAGTTACTTTTCTCATTGCTGAGACAAAATAACCAACACCCAAAATTAAAGGAGGAAAGGTTTGTTTTGCTCAAAGTTTGTAGAGGTTTCAGACCATAGTCACCTGGCTCTCAAGACAGGATGGCATGACAGAAGGGCATAACAGAAGGATGTAACAGAGGGTAAATGGTCCATGGCAAAGCAAAGCGGTCAGAACACAGCAAGCAAGTGACAAACAATGACCCTTTTTTGGTCTGTTTTATTCCATCCAGGCTACCCAATCTGAGGGCAGGTAGCACACACACCCCTCCCACTATACACACCCAGAATTATGCCAAATCAATCCATGGACTAATTTGGTAATTACACACCCTTAGTCCCAGCATCACACACTCCAGATCCAGCCACTTCAGAAAAGCCCCACTGATGACCACATGAGGTTTTGGGGGGCCATGTGGATACAAGCCATACCATGAGTCATCATTTATTTCTCTAGTTCTAGAGGCCGGGAAGTATAGCATCAAGGTCTGGCAGAGTTGGTGCTGGTAAAGAGAGCAAGATCTCTACAGATTTCTTCATAAGGGCACTAATTCCATTCATGAAGGCTATCCCCCCATGACCTAATCACATCTCAAGGATTCTTCTCATCCTAATACCATCAGTATGGGGTCAGGCTTTCAATATGTTAGCAAGGGCAGATATAAACATTAAGACCTGTGATCATTAATTGTGGTGCCAACTTGAAAAGAAATGCTGAGCTTATCAGTTTAGCTCAGTTTTGGGTATGTTTGGATAATTGAGTTACTGAAGAGGGAAGATCTATCCTAGATGTGGGTGGACCCAACCAATAGGCTTATAGCCTGAATGAAATTAAAAGGGAAAGAAGAAGGAAGCCTTTACTGTTGCCTTTGGATATCTGTCTCCAGTCTTCCAGAATAAATTCTTCACCCTTCGAACACAGATGCCTTGGCTCTAGATATTCACATCCATGGGACTCTACAGTGAGCTACAGGCCTC
This sequence comes from Dasyprocta punctata, assembly GCA_004363535.1. NCBI lineage: Eukaryota > Metazoa > Chordata > Mammalia > Rodentia > Dasyproctidae > Dasyprocta > Dasyprocta punctata. The sequence continues at coordinate 5,266 of RJWM01017795.1, read as the reverse complement.
TGACTTTTTACCGAATCTCTTGGCTTTCCAGTGTGCAGATAGCTATTTTGCAGTTTTCCGCCCCAACACTGCAGGTGACCATTCAAAGCCATTGTTGTGTGTATATACAACAATGTCTGACCTTTACAATGGAGCAAATATCTACCTACTTTATGATATTATTTTTAGGATCTTCATTTATTCTCTCTCTGTCTTTTCTTTTTTGCTGTGCTGGGGATCAAACCCAGGGTCCTGTGCTCTCTCTTGATATTGTTACAGGCAGTTGAGTTAGTTAGAAATATTATAGGCAGTCAAACAGGGCTGGGCCCTCAAAGGAGCCAGTGCAGAAGTTCAGATACCTCGTGACCTCTGAGGAGACAGGCACCTCCTGCTGTGGGCCAGATCTCAAGACAAAAGGCAGAACAAATACAACCCCATCCTAAGGATCAACAGTCCAAATAGTTCTCTATCACCGTGAGGAAGTCAGGAGTCAGCATTCCACCCCACTACAGAAAGAGTCACTGCTGTTAAGTATCTCTGCTTACTATGTGACTCACTTCCCCATTTGCCCTTGATTTAATCAATTTTACCTGAGCAATTAATCTTATTGGTTAATCATAATTATGTCCCACCTTATGCCTACCTTGTAAGTTCCCATTTTTCCCTGCCTTGGACCCATCTAACCTCATGATTTTACTCTATAAAAGTCCTTAAAAATGACAGTCTTTGGCAACCCTCTCAGGACCCCTTCTGTCTCTCTCTTAGACAGAAGCTTTCTTTCTCTTAATAAATATATTCTGCTCTTAACCTCCATTGTTCCTAAAATTCATTCTTCAATTTTAGAGAACATGAACTCATGCTGGACATATAGTAGGTTGAGAGTTTCATTCCTCTATATCAATATGTGCTTCAATACTTTGATTTTGCTGCTCACTGAACAATTGCCAATTTCCTTATACAAAATATCATCTATTTATTTATGTATAATTAGTATTAGTCTGAATAATAATACCTATAATGCCAGATATTGTACATAAAAACACTTTGTTATTAAGACTTGGGTGTATAGCACCTGCCTAATATACACAAGACTCACCATTCAGTCCCCAGCACTGCAAAACCAAAAAGCAAAGAAGCAAAACAAAACCAAAAAATTTGTTATTTATACACTTCATTAAAACATTTTAATAGTGGAAAAGGATAATGATAGTGATAATTCAAAGTGTTAGTCTTGGTTTCCAAAACAATTATCGTTAATTGTCCAAATATTAAATATGTTTATACTTAGTGTCATAAGATTTGTCATAGTTTATATCACATACATACCAAAAGTATCTATATTTTTTGTCACTTATTTTTCATTAACTTTCTAAACTTTCTCATATAGCAAAGAGTGTCAGTGTTTCTTGACTTATAGTGGTGTTATCTTCCAATAAACTCATCCTTAAATGAAAGTATCCCACAGCAAAAATGTGTTTAAAGGAACTGGTGCTATAACTCAGTTGCCGAGAACTTGCTTAACATGCATGAGGTCCTGACTGCCACTCTCTGTACCCAATTAATTAATTATTAATTAATCAATTAACTAATTATTGGTTGGGTTGTGTGTTGCTCTCACACCATTGTAAAGTAAAAAAAGTTCTCACATTTCTCCAACTGTGAATTTCTTGTTGTTATAAAAAATACATTGTTTAAGACATTCTGTTTTAAGGTGAAATGCTCCTTGCAACCAGTCTTCCCAGTTGATAAAAATTCAATATAAACTATACAGTATTAAGGAATAAAATTATTGTTTAATGCAAACTATACTTTATTGAAATATAAAGTCATAGTTGTTTGAACTTAGACTTAACTGTGGAATGACCTCATAAACCTTAAAATCTGTATATGTTATCTAAATGTTATATATCTGTCTTCATGTGTAAATGGAAAATATTCACAGAATTTATCTCTTTAATTCATGTCATTTAACTGAAGACTACACAGAAAAAAATATGCATAACATAATTTCAATTGTTTTTTTGTTTGACCTACTCCTTAGATTCGTCTATCTATTCAGCTCCAGAGTCATATCAGTTCCACTGATTTTTTTTCCAAAGGGCCCATTTTCAGTTTTGGTGATTTTTCCCTATCATTTTAATGATTTTAGTTTATTAATATATTGTTCAAATTTATCATGTCTGTCTGCCTGCTCTGGGCTTAAATTATTCTTATTTCTCTAGCTTCCCGAAACATTACTAAGATTATTGATTTTAGAATTTTCATCTTTATAGTTCAGTATTTGCATTTAATACTATAAATTTCCCTCTCAGCACTGTTTTCACTCCATTCCACAGATTTTGATATTTTATTTCATTTTCATTTAGTGCAATATATGTTTACATTTTCTAGAAATTTATCTATCTTTTGTTGTTGTTGCTTGTTTGCTTTTGTTCAGGCTGAACTTGAACTCACTTTGAAGCCCAGATTGGCCTCAGATTCACAGTGATTCTCCTGCTTTATCCTCCAAAGTGCTGGGATTACAGGCCTGCACTTCCATACCAGGCTCAAGAAATTTATTTTTGATCCATGTATTATTTTTCAAATATTTAGGGATTTCTAGTTGTCTTTCTGTGTTTAATTTCTAGTTTAACTTGGCACATTTCAGATGATTTTTATTTTTAAATTTGTGAGCATGTGTTAAATACCCCACAGTATAACTACCTTGGTGAATGTTTCATGTAAAGTTGAGAAGAATGTGTTGCTATAAGGATGAAATTACAAAATTCAATTAGGTCAGTCTGATTGATATTGCTGTTTAAGTTATCTCTAGCCTTACTGATTTTCTGCCTAATTTATTTATCAATATAGACAGGAATTTTGTAGCCTTCAACTATCATAGTGGATTTCTCTATTTTTCCTTTTAATCCAATCCTTTTTGCCCCATGGATTTTGATATTCTTTGTGAAGTCACACATGATAAGATTATCGTATCTCTCTTGAGATCTGCCCTCCTTATCATGCATGATACAGTGCCCTTATGTCTGCTAACCTTCCTTGTTCTGAAGTCTGCTTTGCCTAAAACTAGCACAACCCCTCTTTCTTCTGATTAGCTAAATTGTTTTTAATTTTTAGTGTTAGTATGGTCTATGTTTTTCTATTCCTTTACTTTAAACCTAAGTTTTAAAATATGTTTCCTATGGACAACATGCCAGTAGTGTGGTGGTGGTGGTGGTATGTGAATGTGTGAGTGTGTGTGTGTGTGTGTGTGTGTGAGCTTCTCTGACAATTCCTGTCTTTTAATTGGTTATTTAGGTCAATAATTTAAACTGATTACTAATGTAAGTAGATAAACATCCATTTTCTTTGCGACTGTTTTTTACTCACTGAATTTTTCTGTTTCTGTCTTCTCTGGTTTTAATTGACTATTTTATATAATTCCATTTCCTCTAACTTAGCAATATAATATGCAATTATTTTTTATTTATCTATTTTTTGTGTGTGTGGCACCAGGAATCAAACTCACAACCTCACACCTGCCAGGGAGGCACCTAAGTCACTGAGCCAAACTCCTGGCCATATAATATACATTTTTAACTGCTTACGCCTATGTAAAATAACAATATCCTATTTCCATTTAAGGTAATAGGTATCTTTGAAAAATTTTTCAAACTCCTTCCTCTTGTCTTGTGTGACATTCCTGTCTTTTGTTTCACTTATCTACATGTTATAATAGCCCAATATACTATTACTATTACTACTTTACATAGCAATCTCCTACTTTAGTTAAGATTTAGAAAAGATAAGAGATAATGAATTTACCATCAATTATTTATTTGCCAATGATCTGTTCCTTATGTAGATCAAATGTTTTGATCTAATCAACTTTTCATCTACCTGAAGAAATTATTTTAACATTTTTCAGGGAAAGTCTCTAGGAATGAATTCACCTAGTTTTGATTTAAGAAAGACTTTCTTCTATGATATTATTTCTGTAGTTACAGCAATGCGGGTGGGTGTTTCTGTTTTTTGTCTGTCCCTGTCACTTATTCCTGACGGCATTCCCACTGTGTATATCTGTGTATGTGTCACACCTGTAATTGTTCTACAGTCCTTAGACATTATTTTCTTTTATTTTCATTCTTTCTTCTTCTCGTATGTCTGTCTTGAAAGTTTGAACTAATATGCCTTCAAGCTCACAGAATTTTTTAATAGTTGTATGTGCTATACTTATCAAACTATCAGAGAGAACCCTTTATTTCTGTTACAGAGTTTAATTTCTAGCACTTCTTTTTTTCTTATCAGTTTCACGTTTTCCGCTTACCTTAGCCATTTGTTCCTGCATGTTATCTACATTTTCTAGTACAGCTTATAACATTATTAATCATAGTTACGTTAAAGTTCCTGTCTGATGATTTCTACCTCTGTGTGTGTCCTATGTGATTCTGTCCTGAGGTCTATTTTGTGTCTTTAGAATATGTTTTGTCTTGCTTTTAAAACAAATTGTTATTTTCTCCCTTTTCCTCCTTTTTCTTTCCCTCCTCACCCTTTCCTTGTCCTCTCCCCTTTCCTTTTCTTTTTCCCTTTCTTCATCCTCTTTCTGAAAACTGGACATGATATCTCAAATAATAGGGGATGAGGCTTTTACAAAAACAGAATTTCATGTTAATCTGACTATACAATCGATTGTGTTTAATGTTTCCTATGGCTGTTGGTGACAGAGGCTGCAAATTCCTCTGGTACGCATGACTCCCCTTCATCCTCCATCTGGAATATTCCATAAGTAATCACTTTAGACTAGGTCTGAAGTTCTGCCATCAATGGTTACTATCCTAAAATTTTGTGGATGTGCTGCTATAACAAGATTTAATTCTACGATGGAATCTCAGTCTTATCACTTCCCACTTTTTTTGCTTACATTAGCCATGTAGTCTCACTTCATAGGTAGTTTCTATAGGGGCATAAACTCCCATCTGCTGCCTACTTCCTTTCCTTACTGTCATTCCAAAGCTATAGTGTTAAAATCCCAGTTCCTGGTGACTGTGCAACTTTGCCACTTGAATGAGACAGGAAGACTAGAAGGATCAGAAATGGGAATAGAAATGCCCGACTGTCGCGCGCTTGTCCCGGCCGGCAGGAAAAACACACGACACCGTGCAGCAGTAGGCAAGCTTTAATCGTCCCCGGAGAGGTACGCCCGAGAAGCCTCACACGCGTCCGTCCATGACGGCTCCTTCCGTGCTTCTCCCGCCCGAGAAGCCTCCTATGCGTCCGCTCCCAGCGGCTCCTTCCGTGCTTCTCCCGCCCG
>RJWM01017794.1:0-42257 GCA_004363535.1 Dasyprocta punctata | reverse complement strand
GCACGCCTTTAAACCCAGCACTCGGAAGGCTGAGGTAGGAGGAGCGTTGTGAGTTCGAGGCCAGCTTGGGCTACAACACAAGTGCAAGGCCGGCCTGAGCTACACAGTGCGACCCTGCCTCAAAAAACCAGGGCTGGGAGTTTGACTCAGTGACTTAAGCGCCTACCTGACAGGCGCGAGGTTGTGAGTTCAATCCCCGATGCCGCAAAAAAAAAAAAAAAAAAAAAAAAAGATTGTAGGAGAGGAGTAGCAATGGTTAGTAATTGCGAGTGGTTATTTTCAAAGTAGTTGCTCCTATTACAAGTTATAGGCATGAAAAACTGATCAAACAATAGAGGCATACACCTTTCTTTTCAGTGAGCTAATATCAATTAATAGTAAAACTATCTTAACTGTTTTGTGTGTGTGTGTGTGTGTGTATGTGTATATATATATATATATATATATAAAATTTTTCTTTTTCCTTTCTTTCCTCCTTTCTTCCTAAGAGCCTCTATTTATCCATTCATTTCAGTTAGCTTACAAACAAACAAACAAACCCACTTAGCATTTTTGAAATTCTAAAGGTTTTAGAGTTGTGTTACCAGAGAGACCAGGCTTCAATCAATACATAATGCTTACTACGTGACATTTATTATTATTGAATTCAAGCTTAATTGTGTTGTTATCTGAGAATCTATTCTAAATTTTTTTATGCTTTCGATGTTTATTGAGATTGGTGAATGTTCTCGGTGTGCCTGAAAATAATGTAACTTGTTAATGATGGTTCTCAAATATTTTGTATCACTTTTTTTTTGCAGGGTGGGGCAGTACTGGGGGTTGAACCTGAGACCTTCATACTGTGCTGCATCCCCAGCTATTTTTTTTTAACTTTTTATTTTGAGACAGGGCCTTACAAAGGCGTTAAGTTGCTCAAGCTGTGCTCCAAATTTATGATCCTCTTAACTCAGCTTCCCAGAATGCTGGGGTTACAGGCATGCACCACCATACCTGGCTTCATGTCACTTATTTTTTAAAAATTACTTAGAAATGTGTGATAAAATATCACATTCTGATTGTAGATGGATTTGTTTATTCTACTTCCTGACAGTTTTTGTTTTATGTATTTATAAGTTATCTTATTAGGTACATTCAAATTTAGGATCGTTGTATCTTCCTGGTGAATTGACTGTTTACATATTAAGACATGTCCTTCTTCAGTTTCTTTTCTTTGAAAGTTGACTCTACTGCAGTTTTCTTTTAATACTTGCAAAAAATGATTTGTTTCATTATTTTATTTTCAGTATTTCATTATGGTTTTTGTTAATAGCTTTTTTTCCTTTTTTATTCTGACAGGTTTGTTCTTCTAAAGATGACTTAAGATCTACATTAGTTCAGTCAGTGATATAAGTGTTAGGTGTTTTCCACTTATGCTGCCTGTTCTATGCTTGTTTCTTCCTACTTTATTGCTGTTTTGGATTGATAAAAAAATTTTACTACATATTTCCCCTGTAATAATGGAAATAATGTACTCTTCTATAATTTTTCAGTGGTCACCCTAAAGACACCCTAAAGATTAAAACATTCGTTCTTAGTTACCAAAATTTGTTATTCATTGATACTTTGACTTTCTTGGACAATGAAAGGGCCTTAGATTCTTTTTACCTATTTATGTTTTAAATTACACCATATATATATATATATATATATATATATATAATTTTTTTTTTTTTTTTTTTTTTTTTTGCAGCACCGGGGATTGAACTCACAACCTCGTACCTGCCAGGGCAGGTGCTTAAGCTGCTGAGCCAAACTCCTGGCCCAAGTTTTTTGAGGCAGGGTCGCACTATGTAGCTCAGGCCAGCCTTGCGCTCGAGTTATAGCCCAAGCCAGCCTCAAACTCACAATGCTCCTCCTACCTCAGCCTCCCGAGTGCTGGGATTAAAGGCGGGCGCCACCATGCCTGGCTAAATTACACAATATAATGCTTGTGTTGTTTTATGTAGTCTTTTATTTAGATTTATCCACATATTTGATCTTCATTCTTTCCTGCATCTCTCACTTTCTAGATGAAATTATCTTGGTTTAGGTCTGAAGAACACCCTTTAGAATATCCTATGGTGAGAAATCTTCTTATGGCAAACTCACTTTGCTCGTTTTCTCAGTGTCTTTATTTGCCTCCATTTTTTAAGGTTCTTTTTCCTGGGTGTAAATTTAGATTGGCTGTTCTCTCTCTTTGAGCACTTTAAAAATATTTTTCTGTTTTCTTTTGACATGTTGTTTCTGAAGAGAAATTTGCTGTAATTGCTGTTTTTTCCTTGGATTATTGGTAGTAGCAGGCAAAAGGAAGGCATAGCTCCTTCCTTTTTAAATTTTTTAAAATCTTGGTTTTCCACATTTCCCTATGGTGTGCTTTAGATATATGATTTTGTTACTTTGTTTGATTTTGGTGAGCTTCTTTAATCCGTGTGTTTCTTTCTCTGTGGAAAATCTTAACTATTATCTCTTCAAGTATTTTTCCTATCCCTTTTCATCTTTTTTTTTTTTTTGTGGTACTGGGGATTGAACTCACAACCTCGTACCTGCCAGGGCAGACGCTTAAACCACTGAGCCAAACTCCCAGCCCTGGTTTTTTGAGGCAAGGTCGCGCTGTGTAGCTCAGGCCGGCCTTGCGCTCGCGTTGTAACCCAGGCCGGCCTCAAACTCACAACGCTCCTCCTACCTCAGCCTCCCGAGTGCTGGGCCTTTTCATCTTTTTGGGGGATTTAGTTTGTATATTAATTAGATTATTTGGTTTTATCCTCTTATCTTCAAAATATTTTTTTCCTTTTCCTCTGTTTTCCTCCTGCTGCTCCTCCTTTGTTCCTTCCTTCCTCCTCCCTTTTCCTTTTGTTAATGTGTTCACCTGTCTTCTAGTTTATTGATACTTCCTTCTGCTGTATTCAATCAGCTTAGCCCAGCCAGTGAAGTCTTAATTTTAAGCAGTGATTGTTAGCTCTACAATATCTATTTTGTCTTTAAAACATATTCCATTTCTCTGTTAACATTGTATCTTTTCTTTTCTTTTTTTGGTACCAGGGCCAAAAAATATATTTTCTTCTTCTTCTTTTTTTTTCTATCTTTACCTCATTTCTTTTAAAAATATTTAATTATCTAGGTACTGGGGCTTGAACAAGGGCCTTTACACTGAGCTACACTTTCAGTCCTTTTTTATTTTTTTGAGATATTTTTATTTTATTTATTTTTTATTTTTTAAATTGCTAATTTTCTCAGTCTGGACTTGAACTTGGAATTCTCAAGCCTCAGCTTCCCCAAAATACTAAGGTTACCATATCTAGCTTATTTCTTATTTCTTAACTTGTTCACAATACCTAATAATAATAATGTAATAGTTAATGGTTCTGCTAATTCCCATATCTAGATCATTTGTGGTTCTTTTCTTACTTTACCACTTGATTATGAATCACATTTCCCTTCTTCACATGTACTAGCATTGTTCTGTTATTTCCCAGACATTATATTTAAAAGAAGTATAGAGGCTGGAGTAAATAGTATTTTTCCCTAAAAAGGGAAAGCATGTTTTTATATGAGGCAGCTGTGATGAAGAGATGATCACTGGGATTTGAAAACTTGCTGAATTGGTTAACCTCCACACTAAGGTCTGTTCTTTGTGTCTCCCTTCAGCAGTATCTAAATACCATCTAATTATGAAGATCTTACTCAGTTTTATAGCCAGGCTTCTAGTATCCCAGATTATTGTCACTCTGAACTTATCAACAGTCTTATGGGGTGATTCAATGAGTGGGGAGACGTAGCTTTTATTTGGGGTTCCTTCATCTTGTGTACCAGGGGTTGGTACCATGATCTATAAGGTTAAATCTGTCCTACCACCTATTTTTGTAAAACTAACAAACAGCTGAATTCTTTCATTTATATGTTGTTGATACCACATCTCCTTTCATGCTATATGAGCAAAGTTTTGTAGCTGCAACAAAGATTAAAATATTTAGCCTGGCCTATCACAGAAAAAAATTATTGACCGTTGCTCATCTAGCCAGTTCATATAGTAAATACACATTTTGCTGATTTTTTTCTTTAGCTGAGTAGAGTCTTTTGTCAATATAGGTATATATATCAGTCTTCTTCCTTCCTGTGCATAAGCTTAGTAAATGACCATAGTAACCTTTGTTTTTTTTTCTTTTTTTTGTGGCACTGGGGATTGAACTCACAACGTGCCAGATGGGCACGTAAGCTGCTGAACCGAACTCCCGGACCTAGGTTTTTTTTTTTTTTAATTTATTTATATTTATTTATTTATTTTTTTAATTTTAAAGATAGTAAAATCCAGCAGAACATAACAGAACAAAGTCAATCAAAACGAAGCAGCAGAACTGGTATAGAACTTTGAAGAAAGATACTATGAAAACAATAGCCACTATAGTATATCTTGTTATCTTCAGAATAGCTGACCATTCCAACAGGTATAGTGGACTTGAACCAAAAACAAAACAGAATAAAACCAATAAAAACAATATAAAATAAAGCAAAAAAAAATAATAATCAGAGTAAAGCAAAACAGTGAGAACCATATTGGGCCTCAAAGACAAGACAGAAGAGAATCCCCCATATTTGCTACATTGCCTACTGTCATCTTCCAAAGAGATGCTCAGGTTGCGGACCCAAGGCCTGCAAAATCAATGAAACAACACTAGCATTTAGTTGCTTAATGTTCCTTAGTTGCTATCAATTTAGCCAGACCTCCGAACCAGCAGGTTGCTTGGGGGGGGGGCGGTCCTTGATTCTAAGCCTGTGCACTGGTGCCACATGGGCCCAGCGGAGTGGGTCCTGGAGAGGCCCAGTCTCCTTCTCTTCTGGAAGTCCATCCAGGTCACACAGTCCCCCGGAAAGCAGATTAGTTGTCCTGTGGTCAGAGCTGCTGGGGCCCAGCAGGGTGGGTCCTGGAGAGGCCCATTCTCGTTCTCTTCCGGGAGTCCCGGCCCTAGATTTTTGAAGCAGGGTCATACTATGTAGCTCAGGCCGGCCTTGCACTTGCATTGTAGCCCAAGCTGGCCTAGAACTCACAACACTCCTCCTACCTCAGCCTCCCAAGTGCTGGGATTAAAGGCGTGTGCTGCCACACCCGGCCAGTAACTTTAAATAAACTTTATCAAATTGTATCTCCCCTCTTCTCAGATTCTCACAATAGATTTCAGTAGGTCTTAAGAGTAAAGCTCAAAGTCTTTCACTAAGCCTACAAAGTCCTTGATAGTACAAACACTGCTTGCTCCCTAACCTTCTTCATCAAAACTCTCATGGTCTTTCTTCTCACCCATTTTCATTACAAATTCTGACCTATCACCTTATACTACATAGCAGTAGTATACTACATAGCAGTCAATAGTTTTACCTTGTTTGCTTGGTTTTGGTTTTTTGATTGTCTTCTCCAAGTTCTATGAGCTCACTGTCTAGATATTCCCAGCATCTAGAACATTGCCTGGAAATTCATAGGAGTTGAATGAATATTTGTTGAATTAATGAATAAAAACATTATTTTCTCTGACTTGTTCACACTTGTCTTTGCCATCATCCTGCTGCCATATTAATTTTCTTAAAGGGCTACTTAGAAGCTTAGATGGGCAGGACCTGATGTGACATAACTTCTGTAGTCTTAATTCTCTGTAACTCATATTTAGAAATTTTCTAATTTATCCAGGTCAGTCTTTTTAATGCCTTATATTTTCTGTACCTCTTTGGTCATGACTTTGATCCCGTCTGGAGTAAACTTGCCTTTTACTTGAGTTGTCTTTAAATCCTACTTAATCATGATAGTCCCTCTTATATCTCACTCTGGCTCACAGTGATCATTCTTTTGCCAGTCCTATTATAGTGCTTATTACTTATAAGTCTAATGTGGAACTTAATAATGTAATAATACCTTGTATTGTTTATGAACATCCTATAACTGCTTCCCTAGTATAGCTTAGGACTATATAGTTCCTTTTATTCCTGTGGTAGTTCATACTACCACTATATTTACATTTATATATCTATATCTATTTCATTGAAAAAGATCATATAATTAAACTTACCTATGAAGCCTGTGTTAGTAATTAAATGTATGTGTGTTTCATGCTTCACAAAAGTAAATAATATGTTACCTCATTTAAGAAAATTCCTTTCCATTTTACACATGAGAGAGAAAAAGTCTTGCTCAAGATGATACAGCTAATTGGGTCAGAGGGTGTAGTTCAATGTGTACTTAGAATGTGGGTGGCCCTGGTTCAATCCCAGTAACACAAACAGAAAAAAAAAAATGAGTTTATACAGCTAGTAGGAATAGAAACCATGGAATTCTCATTTTACATGTATTATTATCACTGAATAAATGAGACAGTTGAGTGGAATTAAGTCAGAACTGAGATCTGAGAACTGTATATTTTCTTTGAAGAACTAAGAGGTTGAGATTTGATGTTGCTAAGGATATGGCAAAGCAATAAATAGCTGAGATTTTGGCAGCTTCTTGTGGTAGAGTTGAGAGAGATTTTATTTTTTTTTTGGTTTGAGTATATTCTTTTTTTGTTGTTCTTCATGGATATATGAAATATGGATTTCAGTTATAAGTTGTAGGCTGAGTTTTTCTGTTTCTTACATAGTTTATTACTGAAAATCATCTCTTAAATATAATCATTTATATCATACCTTAAATGTAAGCTGATTAGTATTAGTATTTCTCCATAGCTTTCCTACTTATTAACTGTATTAATATAATGCTTGATAATCATCTTTCAAAAGTATTTGTGTTATTGGTCTTGGTCTTTTTTTCCTGCCCTTACATTCCTAGAATATTTCCTGAAAGTGTTAGGGATTCTCAACTAGAGTGTCACCAAGGAATGTTAGAATTGGGGAAATGAAATGTGATAATGTCTCACTCCCTCTTGTGAATGTCATCTCCGTTTTTACTGATTTAAGATAGAGTATTTGGGGATGAGGGAATGGGAACAGAAGGTTGGCAGGCAGAATGGAATGATAAATAGTGAAAGTGATAGTGAAGAATTCTGGCGGTAAGGTGCCAAATACAGTCTTTAAGAAACCAACATAAGTTGATTAAGTTCATATCTTTCCATATTTTTATAAGATCTGTTCATGCAGCACTTGGGAGGCTGAGGTAGGCGGAGCATTGTGAGTTCGAGGCCGGCTTGGGCTACAATGTGAGCGCAAGGCCGGCCTTAGCTACATAGTGCGACCCTGCCTCAAAAAACTGGGACTGGGGGTTTGGCTCAGCGGCTTAAGTGCCTGCCTGCCTGGTAGGTGTGAGGTTGTGAGTTTGATCCCCGGTGCCAAAAAAAAAAAAAAAAAAAATCTGTTCATGATTACCTTTGGCCTAATTTCCCGTAACTGTACATAGCTTTTGCTGCCTTCCACCATGCTCCTCCAGGTCTAAGAGATTGAACCCTGGGCCTTCACACTAAACTGTACCTCCAAACTTTAACAGATTTTTATTTTGAAATAGGATCTTTCTAAGTCACTGGGTTGTCTGGACTGGGATCCAATCTGTCATCTTTCTGCCTCAGCTTCCCTTAGTGCTGGGATTGTAGGTGTGTACCACTGCACCTGTTACTCTTGTTTTTGTTTTTCTTTTTAGCCTTCTCCTCCTTTAGGGCTTTTGTGTTGCTGTTCTTATGCCTGGAATGTCCCATAATTTTTAGGGTCACTTTCTCAGTGAAGTCTATCCCTTTAAAGTCCTATTTTTATTTTGAGTTTTCTTTTTAATTTTGTCTTCACTTTTTAGTGTGATGTCTTGTTTTTCTGTTGTTTTGTCTTTCCTATTGGAATAAATTTTTGTGACAAATTCATTCTCTTTTCTATTGCTGTATATTAGCACCTAGTTGACACATAGCGGGCACTTAGTAATGTTTGTTTTGTGAATGAATAATATTTTAAGGACAATAACTCTGCCATTAGTGTACAGAATGGACTAGAACCAGGTACAGTAACAACACCTGTAGGTCCCAGATATTTGGGAGGCTGAAGCAGGAGGATCAGTTGAACCCACAAGTTTTGAGAGTTTGAGGCCAGTCTGGGCAACCTAGCAAGACCTGTCTCAAAACAAATAAACAAACAACAAAACAAAACCAAACCCAGAAAAGAACGAGAAAAAAAAAAAAAAGCCTGCAATGAAGAGATGTTAGTTAAGAGAAAAAGGCTGAGGAAATGACAGTAGAAATATAGACTTTTATTGGATGAATAATTACTCAGATAAGTTGTTTTCCTTTGTACTATTTCAAATGTAATTCACTTAGCTTCATAATTTATTCCCATTTTCTGAGTTCCTTTCTAATTTGCCCTTATTCCACCATTAGGATTATGCTTCCTCAGATCTTTGGGACAATTTAATTTTAAAAGCTTTTCTAGCACTGCACTGTAATCTTTTAACTTACAGATTTTTTTCACTGATTGTCTGCTTTTATAGTTTGGTACTTTCAGAATTTGTTGTTTCCATCCATGATAGAGAAGAAGGAAGAGAGACTTATTTTTTCAGTTAAAATGCTAATTTTTATTCTTCTGCGTAGTTTTCCCCTATCTTCCACTTGTTGTAAGGTGCTTAAAATTTAATATCATAATTTCTTAGTACAGATCAAAGTTCCCTTGACTAAAACTGTTTTCATAAATTATCAGTTTAGCTGGGTGGGGCAGTAGATGCCTGTGATCCCAGCACAGAAGACTGAGGCAGGAGGATTGCTGAGAGTTTGAGGCCAGCCTGGTCTACAAAGTGAGTTCAAGGCCAGCCTGAACTGCATAGCAGAAAAAAAGACCCAAAACAAAAACAAAAACAAAAAACCAAAAAAACAAAATCCAAATTTACGTATTTTAAACAGTGATTATTTTAAAAAGATTTAAATTGGTTTAATTTTGGCACTATTGCTACAAATTAGTTCCTTTAAAAATCCAAATATAAAGCCAGGCATGGTGGTACATGGCTGTAATTTCAGCACGCAGGAGGCTGAGGAAGGATTGCCATGAGTTCAGGTGAGTTCAAGTGAGTGAGTTCAAGGCCACCCTGGGATACTTAGTGGGTTCAAGGACAGCCTGAACTACATAGCGAAATCCTGTCTCAAAAAACCAACAACAGTAACAACCAAAAAGACCAAAAAAAAAAAAAAAAAAATCCTAACCCTTAAATCCTACTTAGTCTATTTTCCTAAGTTTGAGAAGTTTGAGATTTTCCAGTGAACTATTTCAGAAATGGATTCTGATTTTAAAAAGGGATTTAAATAATGAATTAAATATATAATTTTGTTCGTAGTGGTATATTTTTCATGCACATTTTGACATACATTAATGCTTACACCAATTTAAGCAATAAATTATTTTAATGTAGTCAAATTTTTCATCTGTTTCTAGTTTTTTTCTTACAAAACTTTCAAGTATTTCAAATAAAAACTCTTGATCACAGATATGTGATCTTGCACATACATATAGTATAATCATGAGGTTGTTGTCATTGACATATGGAAATTTTAATAAAAATCCATAGAGGTACTCATAATAGTGAAAAGTTAATGATAGAAGTGAGTGAGATGCTAAGAGTAAGCTGTCTTTTAAAAATTGATGTAATACAATAATCATAGACTCCTGTCCTTCCATGATCTCTAGAATGAATACATTTCTAGCTGGATGTGGTGGTGTACACTTGTAATCCTAGCGCTCTGGAGGCTGAGACAGGAGGATCATAAATTCAGGTCCAACCTGGGCAACTTGGTAAATTAGTGAGACCCTGTCTCAAAATAGTAATATTAAAAATAAGCTACAGATGTAATTAGTATTAAGACCCTGGACTTAGTCTCTAGCACTACAAAAACCAAAAACCAAAAAAAAAACAAAACCAAAGAACCCAGACAAACAAAAAACCAACAATAGCAAAAAACCAAACCAAACCAAACCAAACCAAAACAAAAAAAACCCCTTGCTTCTTGAGCCAGGATAGTGGTACATGCCTGTAATCTCAGCACTTGGGAGGCTGAGAAAGGTGGGTCACAAGTTAAAGGCCAGCCAGAGGCATATAGCAAAGTCAAGGCCAGCCTGGACTACCACATAGTGAGACCTCAATTTAAAAGCAACAGTAGCAACAACAACACAACAACAACAAATGAACAAAAATCTTAGTTTTTTAGAGGAGTTCCTGAATGATCTTTAATATCTTACTAAGCTAGAAAGTAAGCTGGTCATGTTTCTAAACAAAAGATGAAAACACCAGGTTTTGTTTGCTTTTTAATAAATACTTAAATATTTTATACTTGTAGTAAATTGAAGGAGCAAGTAACATTGAAAATGTCTCCTTTACTGTTAGAATGAGGCTTAATATTTTGCATGTGTCAGGGAGGCAGACTTTACTACTGCCTTCTCCTATGGGCTTCAGCTGTTTTTGACAATTAAATTGACACAAGACAGATGAATAGGAGAAAAAAATACAGATTTTTACATGTACATGAAAGCCCTCATAGGAAAATGAAGACCCAGAGAATCAGAGCAGATCCCTTACTATACTGAGTTGGAGGAAGAGCAGTTAATTGTGGTAACGAGAGAGGGGCTTGGGTTAGGACAATTAATTAACTATGGAGGAGTAAATAGCAAGATAATAATTCTTTTAACAAATTTGGCTTGTACAAATATCCCTTGCCTGCAGCGTCTCATCTTGGGTGATAAAGATGTTTCTCTTTTCCTGATATGGGGACTGTCTTTCATATAGGCGTTTCACCTTCTTTCAGGAAGAAAAAGGAAGGTCAGAGTGCACTTTTTGCATCTGCTGATTTTTCTAGTGCCTTTAACTCAAAATAATCCTTATGACAAAGTAGTATTTTAGAGTGGTGTGTTCTGCCACCTTTTGCTTGGTAACTCCATGGTTCAACTTTCTCATAAAATATCTTTTGTAAAATTATTCCTTGTAGTCAATAGGCTTTATCATCAGTGAAGTAACAGTGATAAAAAGATAATACAGTAAACATATGACACTAATTCTATTGTAAAAGAAATAAATAGGTAGAAAGGAGACAAAGAAATTCAATTTTGTATGTCCCTTAGAACCTTAAAACTGCATCAGATCCTTTCTAGTCTCTGCTTGTAGATACGCTAATCACTTGGGAAGTGTCTCTGATACAAGGTTTATTAGCCCTAAATTAACCTACCTTGTATCATTCATCTTCAAGACTGAAGACACAACCCGGTGTGGTGGTGTTACTGTGGATAATGGAATCTGGGACAAGTTACTAGGTTCTTGCGCAGTGCAGGATGAACAAAGAATTGGATGTGGCATGCAGTGGTAAGGAAAAAAGCAGCAAAGTTTATTAAGTACTAGGCTTGTCACTATGAAAATAGCACGAGTGCTAGGGACATAAGGTTGATTTTAAAATGTTGTGCAGGTTCTGCAGAGCCTCCCATTGGGGTGTTCCCAGAGTGTGATTGACAGGGTGGTGAGTCATGGCCGCTGCCTCAGTTGGGTTTTGTCTTTTTTCATAACAAATCCTGTTAAAGTTTTATGTATGAGATGCAGCCAAATGTATGGACCTTGAGTGAACCCCAGGTGAAGAAAGGTTAGTGCAGATAATGTAAGCAGCTCTGGTGTGCATGCATATTGGTTTGAGATTTTGGAATTTTCCTGGGCAGGCTCAGAAGTCTTTGCTTTTCTTATTTCTGCCTCTTAAGTCTTAGGTCAAGGGTAGTGGTGGGGGAGTTGGCCCTGGATTGTCATTCAGGTGAGTGGTTCACCACAGCACTGAGTGGAAGGGAGGGACCCTGTAGCTCCAATTGTACTATCTGTATTAGTGACACATGCCTGTAATTCTAGCACTCTTGGGAGGCTGGGACAGGAAGATCTTGAGTTCCAACCGCCCAGTTTGGGCAACTTAATGACTTAATGAGACCCTGTCTCAAAAAATAAAGATAAAAAGGACTGGGGATACAGATCAGTGCAAAATACCAAGGTTCAATCCTCAACCTCCTTGCTGCCCCAAGACATAAGACACCAAGATACGAGTAGCTGATGTAATATTCAGGGTTTACAGTAGTACTCAACTATAAGCTTTCACAGTATTCAGTTCTAGACCCCTCTGGGAGAAAGTCTAGAAGTCGTCAATCTGTTCTTGGGTTGTAGGAAAAGTAGAGCCTTAAAGACCACCGCATGATGGAATCGCTTCCCCTAACCAGGAACAATGATCTCATGACTAAACAAACCAATTCCCTCCTGAACAAAGGAGATCATCTCACAGAAACCAAATTTCTCTTCAAGACCTAAGGATTTCGGTACTGGAGATACAGCTCATTGGCACAGCTCCTTCATGGCAAGTGCAAGGTTGCGAGTTTGATCCCTGGTCCCTCCCTCCCCCCAAAAAAGACCTAGGGATTTCTTTAGAGCTATAGAAACCAAAAGTGAAATAATGGGTCACTGGACCCTGTCCCTCTTCCTCTAAGACTTAAAAACTAGCCACCTCCTTTTGTGACAGGCCACTCTGAGCCCCTGCATCAGAGTATGTCCTCTCCAGTTACTCTAGCTGGGGTCTTTAACTCTGCTTGATAAAGATACCTATTCCTCAAACTGGTAAGTCCTGAAATTCTTTCACGATATGCATTAAGAACCCACTAAGCTGGCTCAGTCGAGGTCTCCATCTCCTTTTTGGGGGATCATCTCAGATCCTATTCAATGACACTGTAGCAATGATTTTACCATCTTCACGAGTATGTAGTATTGAAGTATCCTTTGCTTATGTATATGAAAATTTAATCTTGGAAAAAATACTTTGTTCATCTTTCTATACAACTGATTCAGACTCAGCATACATTTATTAAGTGTTCATTGTACAATACATTAAGTACTTTAACCAGAAGTATGCTCATGTATTGCACAGACAGCATTAATTTGAAATATGTATAAAATTTAGAAATTTGGCAAATAACATTTATAATTATTGTAAGACTGCTCAGGCAGTAATTCATGCCAGATAGTGTGTATTATGGGGAATATCTCAAATCCATTTTGTGTACTTGCTTCATAACATAATGTTTCATGATAAATATTTCTCCAATGGCATCAATTTTCTAAAAAAGTTAAATTATTTCAGTCTTAAATTGTGTTATTTTTTAAAAAGTTGGTTGTAAGCCAGGCATGGTGTTGTAGTTAGGGGTTACAGGGAGAACAACTGCATAAAGGAGACAGGATTTGTAATACTGGTTTATAATAGTCACCCAGAATTGAACACAAGAAAGTGTAGGAAAATCTGTCCACAACACTAAGACCCAGGATATTTAGCTGAGGGCCTGAATCCCACAGCAATGTCTTGCAAGAGACCAGCTAAAGACCCAAAATGCATGACAATGCCTCCCACAAATCCAACTGGAAATCTAAGAGCCCACAATAAGGACTCACTCCAGTATATTTTATGGTTCTGTGCTGGGAAGGCCAAAGGTCAGCGGTGGAACTAGAAAGTCTATGCTAGCCGGGTGAAGGAGCTGTGCAGTGGGTTGAAGGTTCTACATGGGAGCTGAGAAGTTACGCTCAAAAGAAGAAACGGGCATGGTGGTGCATGCCTTTAATCCCAGCACTCGGGAGGCTGAGGTAGGAGGAGTGTTGTGAGTTCAAGGCCAGCTTGGGCTACAACGTGAGCACAAGACCGGCCTGAGCTACACAGTGTGACCCTGCCTCAAAAAACCAGGGCCGGGGGTTCGGCTCAGTGACTTTAAGTGCCCGTCTGACAGGCACGAGGTTGTGAGTTCAATTCCTGGTGCTGCAAAAAAGAAAAAAAAAAAAAAAGAAGAAACGGGGTTGCCCTGAAGAGTACCACAGTCATCCTCAGCGGCAGTGAGGTCCCGCACTCCTCTGACGATAACAGTCGAGCACAGGTCAGGAAGCACAGCGTGACAAGCTTCTCCAGCACACAGCTTCCCCTCTGGAGCCAGGAAGCGATGCACAATGTGAGGAGGAAGGCTCCCGCAACGTGAACCACAGCCATTCTCATTGGTGAGGTCCCGAGCTCCTCTGATGATAATGGCCTAATCCATATTGGGGAAGCCAGCATGACAAGCACCTCCAGGAGAACCAGTGGCTCAAAACAGCAACTCTTGAAAAAACCCACAACACCTCGTTCTTCTTCTCCACATCTCTTATTTATGCTGATAACTTTCTTCAGGTGGAGCATCTTTACTCAACACCACGCTGATGTAATTCAGCGGGTGCTAAGTTGACCACCAGTTTTTAATACATAACACATGATATACCTATAATTCTAGCACTTAGGGAGGCTTAGACAGGAGCAGGAGTATTGAAAATTCAGACCCTGCCTGGGGATCTTAGAAACTTTGCAAGACTATGTCTCAAAATTAGAAAATGAAAAAAGACTGGAGTTGTAGCTCAGTGTGAAGGCCCTGGGTTTAATCCCTAGTACTGCTTCTGCCAAAAGTAGATTTGAATCGTTTAGAGGTAATTTAGTAACCTGTTAGCTTAGTGCTGTTCAATAGAATTTTCTGTGATGATGGATATATTTTATAAATCTGCGTCATACAATCGGTCGTGGAAAAAACTTACAGCTACCCCCAAATCTATTTTGATACTTCACTTCATAAGGATCTTTTGGTGTTTACTGTATACTGTATCAGGAATTTTAATACCTGTTGGGATAGTTCTACTTTCAGGGACCTCAAAATCCAATCGAAGAAAGAGATTTGTAAACCAACACTTCAGATTTCTAACCCATCACTTCATCTACTAATTTTACTCCTGTCCACTGTGACACCTGGTTTTCACTAAGCAGGTACCCAAAAGGAGATGATCACAAACCTTACCCAAGATGTGTCTGGAGGTGGGTAGCAGACCTAAGTTAGGCCAGAGGTTAATTTATGGTAGTCAACCAGAGTCAGTACAGTTGGAGAAGGGGCAAGGAGGAGAGGATAATGCAAGTTGTATTTTGAAGTCTAACTTGGTGTTAGCATTCAAATAGGGAAAACAGCATTTGCTAGTAAATGGAGATAAAAGACTATATGGTCCATTCTGGTCATTACAGTAATTCTGTTTCTGGAATCTGTAGTGTGTTAGAAAGTTGCTAAAATGAAGACAACGTAAACACAAAAGAAATGAGAATGTTGAGTGGGAGAAAGATAATACAGTATTGAAGAAAAAAATGATTTTTTTTCAATATAATACCTGCCTGCACTTTTTTGTTTCAAAAATTTACCTCATACCATACTGACTACTTTTGGTCGGGGAAAAAGATGTGACGAATACAAAAGAATATCATGATGTACCCCTTTACCATGATAATATACTCTCTGTTGTGGTAGGTGTATACACACAGACACAAACACATATCACATTAAGTGACTTTTACCTCATAATAATGCCAAAAAGTTTAATCATCACTGGGTTATCATGAGTTCCAATTCTAGTTCTCTGCTTTTTCCTCTGGGTTCCCAACTCAATTATCTAACTTCCCTTGGATATCTCATCATTGCCTCAAACTTAACATCTTCCAAAATGAATTCACTGCATTTCTCCTTAAATCCAAATGAACAGCACAATTCAATCACCAAAGCCAGAAACATGGTGTCATTTTGTATTAAAATTTTGTGAATTACATGATTAGAATAGTGTGACATAATAAGAAATACGTATTTGGCCTCTGCCCTCCCAGTCCTAACAATTTCCTGGGTATAGGACCATCTCTGTTATTTGGACTTAGACACCTGGTTATAGACACAAGAGATTCTAAGACCTCTGAAATCTTAAGACAGGGAATATGAGTATTTTTTGTGTGTGTGTTAGTAGTATGACTGGTGGCTGGAGTCCCCTGGCTAGCTTCAGGATAGGGGCTGACTGCCACAGATACCAACCGTGTGACTAGAGGGGACTTTTAACTTCATCCCTTCAGTCTCTGGGAAGAAAGAAAAGACTAAGATCAAGTTCAAACATCAACGGCCAGTAATTTAATCAATCATGCATATAATGGAGCCCCAATAAATAACCCAAACTGATGGAGCTCTTGGTCAGTGAATGAATCTGGATGAACACATCCATATCCCATCTCCACAAGGACTGAAGTTCTTGTGTTCAAGACCCTTCCAGACTGTCTTATATACTTCTTTAGCTGGCTATTCACCTATATTCTTTGTAATATCAGCTGTTCAGTTGTTTGTGGTCCTGGGGATTGAATCAATGGCCTTCACACTAAGCTACATTCTTGGCCTTACCCCCTTTCTTTAATTTTGAGACAAGGTCTTGCTAAATCGCTAAATTGCCAAGGCTGCCCTCAAACTTGTAATACTCCTGCCTCAACTTCCCACAGTGCTGGAATCACATGTGTGTTTTGTTTCTTTTTCAACATGTATGCCCTTTGTTCTTTTCTCATCTTATAACTCTGACCAATACTTGTAGTATGAAGGTGGCTAAGTATGGTAAGATATGTGTGCTCATGTTGTCTCTGATTTTAATGAGTGGAACATGCAGGCTGTCACTACTAAATATTTTCTCTCTTTTTGTTATTAGTATATCTTTGCAGTACATAATAAATATGTTTATTATGGAAACTGGTACATATACATATCACATATTAATCCTTTTTGATTCCGCTTCTCTCTCTTCTGTCTACCCCATCTCCAGGTCCCTTCACATAACTGTAGGTTTTTGGTAGATGCTTTCTATAAAGTTAAGGAAGGTTACCTCTATTCCTAGTTTAGTAGTTTTTTTCAGATGTTAAATTTTGTTGCATGTTTTTTCTGCATCAGGTAATATAATCGTGTGATTTTTCTTCAAACCATTAATATGGTGGGCTACATTTAATGATTTTAAAATACTGAACTAGCCTAGCATTTTGAGGATAAATCTCACTTACCTGTAGTATGTTTTACTTTTTATACGTTACTGGATTTAACTTGCTAATATTTCATTAAGAACTTTTGTTTCTATGCTCACAAGGAACAGTAGTGTTTTCTTTGTAATTTTTTTGGTCTGGTTTGTTATCGGAGTAATTTTACCCTCGTAAAATTAGGAATATCTCCGTTTTTGTCTTCTGGAAGTAATTTTGTAGAAGGGGGTGTTATTTCTTTAAATGTTTGGTAGAATTCACCTGTGAAATCATTTTGGCATGGAGATTTGTTTTTCCTAAAGGTTTCTTTTTTTAAACCATAAACTTAAGTTTTTAAGTAGTTGTAATATTTGGGTTACTGTTTAATCTTGGATGAATGTCAGTAGTTATTCGGAATTCATTAAAATGTATATTTAGAAGAGCAGGCTCTGCTATTGAATAGTTATGTGACCTTGAGAATAGTAATCACTTTGGTCCTTTACTCTTTTGGTTTTTTGATTAGATTTATTTATTTACTTAAGATTTCTTCTCATTTTTAAATTTTATAATCCTGGTAGGATGAAGAGATTATTTATGTGTTTGGAATTTTTGTGGAAAGATTCTATGTCTCTGTTTCTTGATTCACATGTCACTTACTAAACATTGGTTTACTTAGATTCATTTTACCTTTTAACAGGTATTTTATATTTTCTTCTAATAAATTATTTGTTCATGAAAATGTATGGATAGAAGCAAGTCTATTTATGCATTTATACCTGATACACATATAGTATGTGAAAATTACTTTCATAAGCTAGCTCATAAGAGGATATTAAGCTATGTGTGGTTTTTTAAAATTTAAATTATCAGTTTGGAGTTTTAGAAATATGAGAATTGCATTTTTCTGTGAGTGATTATACTGATCTTCATGATTAAAAAGTCATTTTTTATTTAATAGAGACAATGTTCATATAAGTATTTTATGTAAAAATCACTTTCAAAAGGTGGTAGCACAATGTGGTGCATACTGTTCTTTTGTTAGGTTAAAGCAAAGTGAAAGTAGTATACAGATTTACTGCTGAAGGAAACATTAAGTTGCAGGCTGCAGCTGGAGGATTTTACGTAGGCACCTGTGGGTTTGAGTGCATTCAATATACAGACTGCAGTAGGAGGCTGGCACTGACTCTGCTGACTCCAGTACACTCCTTCACTGCTGTTCTGCCGATTTCTCCACTGTCCAGAAGACAGACAAAATGGTGCAGGACGTTCAGGGATTGGGAAAAAAATAACCATCAATATGATTCACAGGTGGGTTTGCTCCACTGAACAAGAGAAAAAATTGTTCAGCAAGACTAAAGGCTTAGGTTTAGTTCAGTATGTCAGATGTTCTTAGCTGTTTTAATACTTGATTATGGCCATTTAAGAATGAAACTTACAGTTCTAGTTCTGAAATCTGCATGCCCTCAGTATATAGAGGTTCAGGCTTATTGTATGTGTAACATCAGTAAAATGCATGTATGGTATCTTATAAACAGATTTGTTTCTACTCATTTTGTGAGTGTATTATATATATTGTGTTCATAAAATATTTTTCCTATTAATACTAGATTTTTTAAAAAGCACCTATAGATTTTATATTTTCTCTTGCACATTTGTCGCAGCTCTTGCCAATGTCTGTTTCCTTATATTGTTCATTTTATAATAGCAGAAAGCATTAGTATAACATTCTCTGGTGAGATATGGAAAAATCAGTAGAGAGTTGGCACTTTATATTTTATTGATGACTGTAATGCAGGGCGAACTCACATTGCACAGTCATGATTATCTGTTTATGAAAGCAAAATGTTTGTAAGAACGGCCATGTTGTAGACAGTGAGTATTGAAATAAGGAGAGTAAAGCAAGTGAAATTTTCAGTCCTTGGTTTTTTGAGCAGTACTCAGCATTGAATCGATGCATTGTCATTTTATAAGTACACTATACAACAATTGAATATCAAGCATAGAAAAAACGTGGATGTTTAGTTCCCACCCCCTCCTGGAAGCACTTTGCTTATGTACTCATATATTTTGGGTTTCTGTGGCTGCATGTTACTGGGGAACTGTCCAGTTGAGACAAGATATGTTTTCTTAAGCCACACCCAAAAGATTCAGCTTTTTTATGTTTTGGGGGCACTATTTTAATCCTGTGCTGATTTGTAACCATCATCTGTGGAGTGCGTTTGAGATATATATACACTATATTTATGGGTTCCAGGTTAATATGTTTTTGAACATCTGAGTTACCGTATTGATAGCATAGAAGAGCAGTATTTGAGTTATGCAGCATTATCTCTGGCAGGGAGAGAAAGTATATGTTTGTATGATTCTGTTACAAGTCTCTGCAAAGTATTATGAGCATTAGGAAACAATACTGCTGTGGTAATTTATTGTGATTAATATCATGGCCATAATATTAAAAATACAGATTTTTTGAGGAAACGTTAGTCCAAACATTGGACATGACTTTTTTTGTGCTTTAAAAAAATTAGCAAAGAATTCAGCTTGAGCTTAAAAATCTATTTATAGTGTTTTATTCTATTTTAAAGCTATTTTATATGTGATAAGAATTAACAACTGTATGACTGTCTGACGCTGTGTTAGGTTACCTCACTTTACTGTAGACAGAAGCAAGAACTCAGCATTAATCTTAGTAGTCTGCACAGTGCTCATATTTTGTACTTTCAAAAACTCTTTTAGACAAAGCAAATTCACTCCTCTCAAAAAGAAGATCTGTTTTTTTATTTTATTGAACAACAGAAGAATAATGAGATTTTTTTATGTGCCAAATTTAGTGACAATAAATAGCTAACTATAGATTGAAGTGTACTGTATTATTAGAATGTTTCCTGTGTCTAAAATGTTATATAACCCTGATGGAATGTTGCAGATGAAACAAAGAAATCTGATTGGCTCTTCACAAGACACAGCAGCCTTGAAATCCTTTCTAACCGGAGGCTTCCACAGCCAGGCTAAATGGTTAGTTAGCATCACAGAAAAGACAAAAATGCCTTGGAGATGAGGTGAAGTTTGGAAGAGAAAATGAGATTGCTAAAACTCTTCCATAATCTTATCTTTGAGCTTTACAGTCTTTGCTTTTCCCCCCTTTCTGCTGTTTTGCTTTGTTTAGTGTTATTTTTGGAGACTGTTATATTCTAGCATGTTCTCGGACTTTCTGAGTAGTGTCATTTAGTAAACTAGTAGAGTCTTTCTAAAAAGAGGTTTTTTTTTTTTTTGAGACAAGATCTCACTAAAAGGAGTTACATTAAATGGTAGAATGGGTTAATGAAAACATAAATTTGGAACATTTATTGAATGTGGGTGAACTGGAGGGAGGAGGTGATGGAAAAGAGAGTTCTAAAGGACAAGACACTAATAGTGACTCTTAGGCTTGCTCTTTCCCATCATATGAAAATTGCATTTGATAATTTGTCGTCTTAAACTTCAGTGATGCTTGGTAAGTCCACATTGTTACTGACATCCAAACAACAGAATGTTGCAAGTCAAAAATAGGTGGAGCATTGTCTGCTGGCTATTAGGAATACACTTGAGATGTGAAAAGAATGTATGTTAGCCTTTATTACTTAATTTTTGGCTAGGTAGCCTGCTGCACTATAGCTGTAAGTTACTGTGTCAAATATACAACCCTTCTAGGCCTTCACAAAGTGTTTACAGTATATTTTATTAAAAATTGAAAATTCTTCTATTTAAATAATAATAGGTCAACTTCATTTGTAGAATTTGGGGGAGAGAAAATTTCTGTAAGCAGGAACGAGCATTTAAATTAAAAGAATGAATTATATTGAAAGGAAATAGAAAAACATCATAAAATAAGGCATATTTAAAGAGAAATATCTAAGGTATAGATAGATCCTGATAAATATGACCTATATCTCACAGGTTTCATTTTTGTGCTTATTGTCTAAATTATCCGATATGCTAATAGGGTCTGGCTGAAGGCAGCTGACTGCATGAGTTACAAGCTGAAAACAAAATGGCTGGCAAGGATTAGTACTGTAAATTTGCGATAGAGAGCTGGATGCAATTAAGGTATTTTATTGTTGAATGAGTGATACAAAGTAATATAAGAGAATGACTTGTATGAGATATTTTTCACAATGAAGGAATGTTTTATTAAAGAAAATATATAAATATTCTTATAGCAGCAAAAGAAAAGGTGTTATACTATAGTGTAATTTTTTTCAACTAAATAGTAAAAGCCTCCTGTTAGTATTCATTTAGCTGTTATCTTTGTGTAATTCGAAGACCTTCATAGTTTCTGAGCGCATTTGTGAATTTTTTAGGTTGATAATGTAGTTAAAGTGTAAAAGAAATAAAAGAGAGAGAATTTGCTACTTTCTCGGAATGGAGGGTATCAAGATAACAAATTTTTGGGAATTTAATATATGTATTTTAGATCAGGCTATATTAAGCCTGGCGTGGTGGTACACACCTTTAATCCCAGCGCTTGGAAGGCTGAGATAGGTGGAGCGTTGTGAGTTTGAGGCCGGCTTGGGCTACAACGTGAGCAAGGCTGGCTTGAACTACATAGTGCGACCCTGCCTCAAAAAAACATAGGGCCGAGAGTTTGGTTCAGTGGCTTAAGCCCCTGCCTGCCAGGTGCGAGGTTGTGAGTTTGATCTCTGGTACTGAAAAAAAAGATAGATCAGGCTATATTAAAGATAAAAAATAGAACAACAGGAAAAATTAGACCTGAGTGAAAAGTATGGTTTATAACTTAACATCTGCAGATTTGTGTTTTAGGGAAGATTTTTATGTGTATTTCTATTTCTATTTCTACCTACCTACCAACAAACCACTAGCTTTTTTTGTGTGTGTGTTTATTTTGAGACAGGGTCTTGCTATGTAGTTCATGTTGGCTTTGAACTTGCTTTATTAGCCTAGGCTGGCCTCAAATTTATGGCGATCCTCCTGCCTCAGCCTCCTGAGTGCTGCGATTGCAGTCCTGCACCACCAAGTCCAGCTAGTATTTTCCTTTGAGTTTTAGCAATTGTTAAAAAAATTAAATGACATTAAAATTGTTGATAAACTTGGATAAATTGAGAAATAGCTTTGAGAATTAATTTAAAAAGTTGAAGACTGTATATTAGTTCACGTTGTCTCACATAGTGGCATGACTGTGTACTTTAACAGGGCAAAAAATGAAAATTTGTCTTCTCTACTTCTCTAGTCCATAGAATAAGGCCCAGTGCTTAGTGGGTTCCCAGTAATGGATGAATGAATAATAATAGTAAGCAAACATGTAAATAATAACACCATGCACACACATCCATATGTAAATACATATATAATTATACAAATTTATTTTCAAAACCTCAAGAAATATTCTGTTACTTTGCTCTTTTAACTGATGAAGAAATTGAGGTAGAGAGAGGTTGTTAAGTGACTTGACCAGTGTCATACAGTAAATGGTGGATTTGTATGAGTGTATTTCTGAACTCTTTAATCATCTCTTTCTCCATTAATTGAAGATTAAGATGTGGTAGCATTCACCTCTATCCTTAGTCTTCAGAAGCATAAGTTGTGTATATATTCTGGCAAAAATTGCAGAGCAGAAAAAGCCTTTCTGCTACATATTTCAAAACTGCTTTAATATTTTATTTTGGCTGTACTAGGGATTGAATCCAGGGCCTTGAGTTATGTCTCAGCCCTTCTTTAGTTTTTATTTTGAGACAGGGTGTCACTGAGTTGCCCAGGCTTGGGATCCTCCCACTTGGCTTAATTGATTTTTTTCTAAAATTCTTTTTCAGTCATTTGGCTATAGCTCATAGATGTTATCATCATCTAATGTAGATATATAATTGTAAAAGCTATTTAAAAGCCCACAGCAAATATGTGTAGGAAGCAGTTTACAAAGGCACGAAACTTTATTCTCTAAAATGGCTGCCATCATCTAGTCAGTCATGAAGTTCAGTCAGTAAGACTTCTGAATATTTCTGAACATTGTCTTTTTTTCCCTCTTCGTTCTAACTACTTTAGCATTTCACCTTATCTCACCATTAACTGTTTCTTACCCAGGCATGGTGGTGCATCCTTCTGATTCCAGCACTCTGGGAGGCAGAGCCAGGAGGATTACAAAAACTAGCCTCACCTGCGCAATTTAGTGATTTAGTGAGACCTAAATCAAATAAAACAAAATTTGAATCTAAATTCAAAATAAAACAAGAAAACAGGACTGAAGCTGTAACTTAATGCCAAGGCCCTGAATTCAGTCCTCAGTACTGCAAAAACAAAACAAAAAAAAGTTGAAGATGGTAGGCACAAGCAAATGACAGTCCACCTGTTAGTCTGCTGTGGGGTTCTGAGCTAATGGGGTCTGTGCCTAGATCCCCAATCTCCCAAACGAGAGTGCGCGGCGAAAGCCCAAATAACTGAGACAAGCAGTATGATTTTTAGGGCTCCAGGAGGAGCAAAATCCACTGCGGAGTTTGTAACTCTGGTGGCTGAACCGAGACTGCCTCTGGGCGGCCCATATTTATTCAAAACAAGGAAGGGGTTGAAGTGGAAAACGCAGGAAACCTGAGCAGGAACTTGGGAGGGGTTCAAGGACCCTTCCAAGCAACAGATGATGTGAATTAAGAAGGTCTCCAGGTGTCCTCAGCTGTGGCCCATCCTGCCCCACGAGGTGCCTTCTTGCTCTCAGTTCAGCTACGCCTGGGCCACTCCATGGCCCTGCACATATATTTGGCTTCAACAACTCCAACAGTTTGCTGCCTCTTTTTGTAAACTTGTGAGCTAAGAATTGTTTTTACATTTATCTTAAATGATTCAGAAAAAATAAAGATTAAAATGTCGTTTTCATTGCAATATGAAAATAATACAAAATTTAAATTTTAGGGTCCATGAATAGTTTTACTAAAATATAGGTGCAATCATTTATTTACATATTTCCTATGTCAGCTCTTGGGTTACAATGGCAGAGGTGAGTAGTTCTGATGGAGATCATAATGATCTGCAAAACCTGAACTATTTGCTTTTCTTCTGTATCCTGTTCTAGATCAATCATTAGTCTGTGATATTTGTTGCAGATGTCTTCTCTCAGTCTGTTCACCCTGTCTTAAAACTTTGCTTTTGCTTTTAGGAGTCGAACTCCAAATTTATGTTGAATAAAAGATTTAAGTTGTACTTTATTCAGATTTACCATTCTTTCATTCTGCATGTTATTTCAGGAATCTTTCCTTACTCAGACACCACAAATATATTCTATCTAGTCTTGAAATAGTTATATAATTTAATCATTGAATCTAATTTTAAATATATTTGAATTTATTTGTTCTCTGTCTGTAAGAAGATTATAGTGTAAGGAGATCTGATTTTTTTTCTCATATAAAGAAAATCAAATTTTCTTACCCTATATTTTGTTGAAAGGCCATTCCTTTCTCCAGTGATTTATAATGCTTTCTGTATGAAGCATTGGTTTTATTTGCATGAGTCTGTTTTCTAAATTCTTTATTCAGTTCTTTTCCTACTCTTTCATTAAATATTTCTATATTTTATTTGGTCATAATGATTAGTATTATCCAACCATGTAGTCATTATTGTATTTATTCTTCTTGTTTTGGAACAAAAATACAAAATGTGATACTCTAGTAAGAGTCTTACTAATAACAAGTCTAGGGAAAGGAATATTATTTTTAGATTTTGTATATTGCATAACCAAAGTCATGCTGCTACCTTTAACAGCTTTTACTCTCTCTTTCAGTTTCTCTTTCTCCTTTTTTTCTTTTCTTTTTTTCTTTATTTCTGGACTGGGGGGTTGAATCTAGGGCCTTTGCACTGAGGTATAGTCTCAGTTCTTTTTAAAATTTAATTTGAAATACGGTCTTTATCAGTTGCTCAGTTCCCCAGATTGGGCTCAAACTTGTGATCCTATTGCCTCAGCCTCCCCAAAAATACTGGTATTACAGGTGTATGTCACCATGTGTGGCTTACCAGTATTTTTTCATTAAAATATTTTGATCTCAACTTTTTATTATCATAATAAAATAATACAGTAAAGATTAGGTACCCACAAGTGCATGGTATTATTCTGAGTACCTTAAATTATTTATGTATAATCAACGTAGTAGTATTATTTAGGGATAATAAAATAGATTATATTTATTTGAAAAAATTGTTTGAGGCATATTTAGATAATGTATGATCATTTTGCTTTTTATTACTTTGGGTTTTTTTAATTGAATGCCAATATATTTAGCATACTACCAGTGAAAACAGAAAGAAGTTGTCTTTTCTTAGGGGTGAAATGGAAAGGGGGAGGTTTGATTTTTAATCCGTTAGCTGTTATCCTATAGTTGTTGAAAGTAGGAAAAATGTAAAGGTTTATTTTTATTGTGAATCAGTGTGACATATTAAAATAAAATCTTCAGCCTTGTGTGGTGGCGCACGCCTTTAATCCCAGCACTCAGGAGGCTGAGGTAGGCGGAGCGTTGTGAGTTTGAGGCCGGCTTGGGCTACACGTGAGCACAAGGCTGGCCTGAGCTACATAGTGCGACCCTGCCTCAAAAAACTAGGGCCGGGAGTTTGGCTCAGTGGCTTAAGTGCCTGTCTGGCAAGCGCGAGGTTGAGTTCGATCCCCGGTGCCAAAAATAAAAATAAAAAAAAAAAATAAAATAAAATCATCTAGTACTAGTGTCATTGAAACACACATTATGAGGGCTGGAATATGGGATGAAACCCATTTTATATTGACTCCCCAGGTATATAGTATTTGTTTCCTCTGGCATCTGCTTTAGCCGTCTGAAGGTAGAGATCAGAAACTGAAAAACCAGAAAACAAAACAAAACAAAAAACCAGTGTTAGGAAAACAAAAGGAGATCTGATTAAAAATGAAAGAGTAAACTGCTTTTAGAATTTTTCTTTTTTCTGATGGCAACTCTTTTAAACATTTTAAGTACATATTAAATGGGATAATTATTAAATTTGCATTCTTGTTCAGAAGAGAATGGATATGGGAATGGATGCAGGTTGGAGATGACAACAGGTGGATGAATTCAAAGATATTAAGGAGAGAAAAGCAACAGTACTGGCTGATGGATTCATTTAGATGGGGCTCTCTCAGAGACACAGATTTGAAAGGGTAAGAGAACTTTAAAATTTCATGATTGTGTGTTTTAAGTTTGAGGCCTATTTGAGACATCCAAGTAGAGATTTTAAAATGGCAGTTGTTATACAGGCAGAACTTGCAAGTTTATTAGTAGACAAATGAATAAGAAGCTCCCTGATAAAATAATGGATTTAAATATATTTAGGAAGGAAAAATACCAGGACTAGTTTCAAATCCTAGAACCTATATTTACTAACTCTACAGTGTACTGAAAGAACGAAATAAATCAGGCATGCTGACATGCACATGTAATTTCAGCATTGTGTAATTTGAGCTGCCTCAGGAGGCAGCATTGTAAGTTCTAGCCCAGTCTGGGAAATCTAAGAGATTTAGTGAGACTTTTGTCTCAAAATAAAAAATAAAAAATGCTGAGAATCTAGCTCAGTGCGAAAGCCTTGAGTTCAATCCCCAGTAGTCCAAAAAAGAAAAACAAAAGCCAAAATATTATCTCATAAAATTTTATTGAAGACCAAATGGTACAAGTTTGTAAAACTTAGCATGTGACTTTACACATAGTAAGGACCAGATAAATAATGACTATTCTCATTAAAGTTGGTACAAACTAAAAAGCTGAAGTTTGACTTTTTTTCTTATATGGGATATGTATGTGTGCACACACTCACATGCACACACACACACACACACACACACACACATTCACAGTTTTTTCCTACCATCACTGGGGATTGAAGCCAGGAGCTACTTCATCAACCCTTTACATTTTCTTTATTTTGAGAAAAGGTCTCATAAATTGCACAGGCTAGGCTTGAATTTGCTATCTTTCTACCTTAGCCTCCCAGAATGTTAGGGTTATAGGCTCATGCCACAACACCTGGTTTACACGTACATACTTAGTTTCATGTGTGTCACCATTTCAGGCTTACATACACTTAGCTAGTTTTATGCTCTCAGCAGCCCCTTCTCCGCTACCTCCTTCTCCTCATTTTCTTTCTTTTTCTTCTTCTTCTTTTGGTAGTGCTAGGGATCAAACCTATGGCTTTGTGCATAAATGCTCTACCACTGAGTTACATCACCAGCTCAGTAACATTAATTCTTTTTTTTTTGCGGCACCGGGGATTGAACTCACAACCTCGCGCCTGACAGACAGGCACTTAAGCCACTGAGCCAAACTCCCGGCCCTAGTTTTTTGAGGCAGGGTTGCACTATGTAGCTCAGGCCAATCTTGCACTCATGTTGTAGCCCAAGCTGGCCTTGAACTCACAACACTCCTCCTACCTCAGCCTCCCGAGTGCTGGGATTAAAGATGTGTGCCGCCACGCCCAGCTTATTAATTCTTATATGATATGATGAGAATGGCAATTTGTCTTGTGTCTCCCAAAATCTTCTAATCTAAGTGCAATCATGAGAACACCAGAAAAAAACTTTTTTTTTTTTTCCCAGTACTGGGGATCGAACTCACGACCTTGTACCTGCCAGGCAGGTGCTTAAACTACTGAGCTAAATCCCTGGCCCTAGAAAAAAACTCTTCATTGGGGGAGATTCTACAAATGCCTAATGGATAGTCCTAAAAACTATTAAGGTTACCATAAGCCAAGAAAGTCTTAAGAAAAAAGGAAAGCCTGAAGTACCTAAGGAGACATGAGGACTAAATATAACATGGTATCCTAGAATGCAAAAAAGACGTTAAATAGAAACTGAGGAAATCTAAACAAGGTGTGGTGACCTCTGGGAGACTGAGACAAGAGGATTCCAAGGGCAAGCCCAGCCTGGCATTTTTACGTCTTACCAAGACCCTACCATAAATGAACAGTCAAAGCAACCAGTCAAGCAGTGACCAGAAAGCCAGAAGCAAAACCCTAAGGAAATCTCAATAAAATGTGGACCTTAGGTAACAACAATGTATCAGTATTGATTTATTAGTTGTGACAAACGATTATAATAATACAAGGTGGAAAATTGTATCTGTGGCTTTTGGGATCCCCTGCATTGTCATAGTGACATTTCTTTCTTTGTTTTTCTTTTTAGAAAAATTTATCAGTACACTTTTGATATACATAATGATCACATTCATCATGGGGAATTTGTACCTGCACATAATATACCTTCTCTTTTCTCTATTCGCTTTATTTACAAAAGCATTGTTTTCATTTTTCCCTTGTTTTTTTTTTTTTTCCTTTCCCCTTCCTTCCTTTCACCCTTCTTTTTGTTCTCCTTCCCATTTGAACATTTTTTTCCTATTTCCCAATATCTACTATCCATTTTGGTCCTTATTTAGTCCTTTGGTTTCTCACACAAGAAAAATAGTGTGATATTTGAACATGTGTGTCTGATTTATTTCACTTAAAAGTATGGTCTCAAGGTGCATCTGTTTACCTAGAAATGTATCAAGTGTATCTTTCTTTGTGGTAGAGTAATGGAGTAATGCAAACAAAAAACACATCATCTTTACTCATTCATCCATTAATGGGAATTTAGGCTGTTTCCAAGATTCAGCTATTACAAATTGTGCTGCTATAAACATGGGTGTGCATTTATTGCTGTGGAACGGTCTTTTTAACTCTTTTGGGAAGATACCAATAAGGGGAATAGCTGGTCAAATGGAACTTCCAGTTTTAGTGTTTTGAGGACTCTCCCTATTGATTTCCATATTGGTTATACCAATTTACACTCCCATCAACAGTGGCGAAGGATTCCTTTTCTCCCACAGCCTCACCAGCATTTGTTATCAGTTGATTTCTTGATAATAGCCATTCTTTCTGGAATGAGATGGAATCTCAGTGTTGTTCTGATTTGCATCTCTTAAATGACCAGTGCTGTTGAACATTTTTTCATATGTTTATTTGCTGTTTGTACTTATTCAACTGAGAAGTGTGTATTCATTTCAGATACCTGTTTTTGTATTGGGTCTTTAAATTTGGGAGGTCTCCTTTTTTTGAGTTCCTTATGTGTTCTAGATATTAGTCCTCTGTCAGAGGAGCAGCTGGTAGAATTGTTTTTACAGTTATTGAGTTGTCTTTTCATTCTGTTGGTGGTTTCTTTTGCTTGCAAAAGCTTTTAAGTAAGATGAGATCATAGTTGTTGATGATTTTTTAATATTTCCTGTGTGATTAGGGTTTGTTCATGAAATCTTTGCCTACACCTCTGTCTTCAAGAGTTTTACCTATTGTATATTCCAGCAGATTTAGTGTTTCTGTTTTAATATTTAGATATTTGATCCTGTCTTGGTTACTTTTCTCTTGTTGTTGAGACAGAATACCTGATGCCCAAAGTGAAGGAAGGAAAGGTTTATTTAGCTTACAGTTTTTGGAGGTTTCAGTCCATACTCAGCTGACACCAAGGCAGGGGGGGTGTGGCTGTGGTGCAGCTGTTCATGGTTGCCACAAGCAATAAGAGCGAAAGGGCAAATGGAGAAGGCATGCATCCTTCCCTCCCACCTACCTGCCTCTGGGTGGGTGCAACACTCACATTGCCAATCCCAGCACTAGACAACAAATCAATCAGAGATGCTAGATTCAGCTGCCTCCATGACTGCATGAGGCTTGGAGGGCCATCCAAACATAAACCATAACATTTCACCCCTAGCTCCCTAAAGACTCACGCACATCCTTTATGAAAAAGACATTTAATCCATCTCCAAAAATTGCCAAAGTCCTAACAGTTTCTGCACTGCTGAAAAGTTCAAGTCCCAAGTCTCCTCCAAGATCTAAGGCCAATTCTTAGCTGTAACCCCCTGTACAAATGAAAACAAAGTTAAACATTTCCAACATACAATGGTACAAAATAAACATTACCATTTAAAAAGGTACAAACCAGATACAAAGGATTGGAACCAAAAGAAGACCAAAATCCAGCAGGGTAAACATTAAGTCCTGAAGTTCCATACTTAGCATCTGAAGCAAACTGGTTGGGAGCTCCAGAGGGTTTGATTGACACCACCCCCACAGCACTTCTGGTGGTTTTAGCTCCCACAGCCTTGCAGCTTTCCTTAGATGATCCATGCTCCTGACTTTCTCAAACTTCTGTGTTCTCCATTGCACCTTTGGCTTCACACTCACAGCTTCACACACTGCCCTCTCAGGGGCACACTGCCTGGCCTCTCAGACCTTCTGAAATTGGGGTAGAAGCTGCCTTAAGCTCAGAATTCTTGCATTCTGCATGTGTCTAAAACCAGTGCCACGTGGATGATGCCAAGGTCCACTGCCAGCTGCAGCAGTAGCCAGGTTTTTCTTTCTTGCCTTAGGGGTCAAGTGCCTGGATTGCTGAGTACTCTGAACCTGATTGTGATGAACAAATTCTCTTATGTCACTGCCATTCTGGAGCATAGTGCTCTGTGGCTTTCTCTTCTAAACAAAGTCTTTCACTTTTGTAGTTTTGAGGCTGCAAGGGGTGGAGACTTGCTGCTTCTTCCTTTGATGTCC
The DNA here is from genome assembly GCA_004363535.1 of Dasyprocta punctata. Taxonomy (NCBI): domain Eukaryota; kingdom Metazoa; phylum Chordata; class Mammalia; order Rodentia; family Dasyproctidae; genus Dasyprocta; species Dasyprocta punctata. Next base: position 11,913 of record RJWM01017794.1, on the reverse strand, counting down.
ACAGGCCATCTTTTTCCTTTTACTATTTTCAGCAGTCGAGATCTCAGCTCTTGTCTTTACAGTCCACAGCTTTCTGGCCAAACTCACAATGTTTTAAATCACCATATTGGGCTCTTTGCTCTTGATTTGCAACATAAATCTGGCTAAAAGCCCCCAACAATAGCCATGCCACTGCCTCAGCATTCAACTGCCTTGAAATTTTTTCTGCCAGATTAATTAGTCTGCTGCCCTTAGTATTAGTTTCAGACAAAGTCTCTGGACATGAGCAAAATGCAGACAAACTTTCTGCCAAGCCATAACACACATTGTCTGGAGTCTAGCGCCCAATGCAGTCCTTCTTCCCAGCAGAAACTGAGCCTGATCTGTACTGGCAGGCTATCAGCCTTCTTTCTCCTGAGCAATGACCAGAATCACCCATGCAGAACAGCCTAAGGTATTCCAGCACCACTCTTTCAGGTGATGTCTCTGAACCTTTCCAAACTCTTCCCACAAGCCATTTCCAAAGACTCTTGAGTCACATGGTCAGCTACAGTCACAGCGACAGCCCCACTCTTCTGGTACCAAATTCTGTGTCTTAGTTACTTTTCTCTCATTGTTGAGACAAAGTACCTGACATCCAAAATGACAGAAGGAAAGGTTTATTTAACTTACAGTTATTGGAGGTTTCAGTTCATACTCAGCTGGCTCCAAGGTATGGTGGGATGGCTGAGGAGCAGCTGTTCATGGCTGCTGCAAGCAACAAGAGCGAAAGGGCTAAAGGGGAAGTCACGCCTTCTTACTTCCCTTAATTGTATGCCAGCTACCAGCCCCTGGGCGGGTGCAGCACTTATACTGCCAATCCTAGTGCTAGACAACAAACCAGTCAGAGACGCTAAATTCAGCTGCCTCCATGACTGCATAAGGCTTATGGGGGTGGGCATCCAAACATAAACCATAGCAGATCCATTTGGAGTTTAGTTTAGTGTATGGTGAACATATGGGTCTAGGTTTGTTTTCTCTAGTTCAGTGAGAGGTATGCTATTGGTATTTTGGTGTGGGTTGCATTAAATCTGTATTACAGTTTTGGAAGTGTGGCCATTTTCACCATATTGGTTCTTCCTACTGAAGAATAAGGGATGTCTTCTCTTTTTCTGATACTCTTTAATTTTCCTTTTCAGAGTATTATAGTTTTCAGTGTAAAGTTCTTTTACTTCTTTTGTTAGACTGATTCCAAAGTATTTCATTTTTCTTGATGTTACTGTAAAAGCTGTTGTTTTCCTAATTTCTCTCTCAGTGAGTTGTTACTTGTGTACCACAATACTGTTGATTTTTGAGTGTTGACATTGTATTGAGCTATACAACTGAATTTAGTTATGAAATCTAGAAGTGTTTTTGTGGAGTTTTTGGGATCTTCTATTTGGAGTATCATGTCATCTGCAAATAATGATAATTTAACATCTTCCTTTCCTATCCTTACTCCTTTTACTTCTTTCTCTTGTCTGATTGCTCTGGCTAATGTTTCCAGAACTGTTTTGAATAGGAATGGTGATAGGAGGCATCCTAGTCTTGTTCCTGATCAGAGTGAAAGCTTTCAGTTTTTGACCATTTAGTATACTATTGGCTGTTGGTTTGTCATAGATGGCTTTTGTGAGGTTGAAACAAAAGCCATCTATTACCATTTTTTTAGGGTTTTTATCATGAATAGGTGTTGGACTTTGTCAAATGGGTTTTTTCTGTTGAGGTAATCATATGGTTTTTGTCCTTGGTTCTGTTAAGGTGGTGCATTACATTTATTATCCTTAGTTCTGTTAAGGTGGTGCATTGCATTTATTGATTTGTGTATGTTGAATCAATACTGCATGACTGGGAAAAATCCTGCTTGATCATGATGTATAATCTTCTTGATGATTTGCTACATTCTGCTTGACAGTATCTTACTGAGGATTTTTGTGCCTATGTTCATTTGGGAAATTGGCCTGTAGTTCTCTTCTTTTGTTTGGATCCTTCTCTGGTTTTGGTGTCAGGGTAATGCCTGCATCCAGGAATGAGTTTGGGAGTGTTGCTTCCCTTTCAATTTCATTAAAGAGTTTGAGAATAGTGGGATTATATCTTCTCTAAATTCCTTGAAGAGTTCAGCAGTGAATTGGTCAGGGCCTGGGCTTTTCTTTGTTGATAGGTTTTTAATTATATCTTCAATTTAGAATTTTTGTATCTTATTGATTCAGCTTTGGTAATTCATATGTATGTAGGAATCCCCATTTCTTCTGCATTTTTCATCTTAGAATACAGGTTCTCAATTATATAGGTATTGATGATCTGGATTTGTCAGCACCTGTTGTGATTTCATCATTTTTATTCTTAATTGCATAGATTTGGGTCTTTCCAGAGAAGATTAACTAAGAGTTTTATTTAATATTTCAAAGAATCAGCTGTTTGATTCATTGACCCTATGTATTATTTTCTTAGTCTTAATTGCATTAATTTCTTCACTGATCTTTATAATTTTTTTCTGCCATACATGCTTTGGGTTTAACTTGCTCTTCTTTATCTAGAAGCTTTGGGTTCAACATTAGGTTTTTTATTTGAGTTCTGTTTTTCTGATGTGAGAATTCACTGCTATAAATTTCTCTCATAGGACTACTTTCATTGCATCTCATAGGTTCCAATGTTGTATTGGCGAGGTGGAACACTGTAAACATCTACTAAGTCCAATTGTTGAAAAGGTTGGTTCAGTTCTGATATTTCTTTGTTTAGTTTTTGTCTAGTTAATCTGCTTTTTTTTGTGTGTGACACTGGGGTATTGAGGTTCTTCATTACAGTTGCTTTAGTGCTTGTTCGATTGCTTAATATCCATGAATGTTTGTTTTATATGGTTGGGTGTACTGATGATGTCTTTTGCATATTTTTTGATTGTTATCTCTTCTTTTTGTGTTGTTCCCTTAACATGTATTTAGTGACCTTCTTTGTCCTTTCTGATCAGTCTTGGCTTGAAATCCACTTTGTCTACAGATAGAATAGCTAGCTTCTACCTGTGCTTTTTTCTGAGTTTCTGTTGCATACTGTTTCATATCCTTTGACCTTCAGTCTGTGAATTTCTTTTTGAATTAAACATGTGTCTTCTTTGCAGAATATTGTTGGATTTTGTTTCTTTATTATTTCTGCCAGTCTGTTTCTTTTGATGGGAGTTGAGACCATTTATATTGATGGTTGTAACTGATACATATTGACTTACTCTTGTCATATAATTTTCCTTTTGCTGATTGCTTTTCCCCTCTGTTTAATTTTTTGCCATGCCTGACAGACTCGTTCTGTTGGGGTTCATGGAATTGCAGTCTTTGTTATCTCTTTCTCAGCAGAACATTTTGGAGTGCTGGTTTGGTGGTCCTGAATTTCTTCAGGCATTCTTTGTCTTGGAAGTGTTTTATTTGTCTATCAGTTTTGAAAGATAGTTTTGTGGGGTACATCAACCTGGTTTGGAGGTTCTTTTCTTTTAGGGCTTGAAATACTTCATTCTAAACTCTCTTAGACTTAAGGGCTTGTGTTGTGATGTCTCCTGTGATTCCAATGTAGTTTTCTTTATATGTGGTTTGGTTTCTGTTCTCTTAACAGCTTTTGATACCCTATTCTTGTGTTGAGTTTCTGGAATCTTGACTATCATGTCCCTTGGTGTAGTGTGTTTTTTTTTTTTTTTTTTTTTTTTTTTTTTTTTTTTTTTTTTTTTTTTTTTTTTTTTTTTTTTTTTTTTTTTTAATGTTCTTTGTACTCTTTTGATTTTTCACTGATTCTGATCAATTTTTATGTTATTCTTGTTTGCATCATTTAACAGCTGTTGGATTGATTTCTTTTTGTGATTCCTTGTTATTTTTAAGAAGTCTTCCATTTGATGATCACTAACATCAAACCTGTCTCCTAGATCTGATATTCTGCCCTCACATTGATTCTGCTGTGTAAACTTTCAACAGAAATTTTAATGTTCTGAATGTCTGTTTGCATTTGTTTCATGGGATCCATTTGTTTTCTGTGTTGGACATTCATTGCTTCCATCACTTTCCTAAGCCCTTCTTATTTTTTATCTGTGTTTACTCTAGATGCATTAGTCGTGTCCTTTACCTCCTGGTTACCTCTCTTTAGTTATCTGCGAAATTATTTTTGATTTGTTTTTTTCTAGAGCCGCATCCCTCTTGTTTTGTTACTTCTGCTGCTACCATTTCACGAAGTTCAGCTGGATGACTTTTCATTTCTTCCACCTCAGTGCCCTCCGTGGTTTTGCCTTGGGTGAGCTGGAAGTCTTGAGCTTAATTCTTGCTTTTGTGTCTTCTCATTTTTTATTTTTTCAAATTTATTTTCTGTATTGATGCTTGTAAATTGCTTATGGTAGGTAGCTTTATTATATTGAGATCTGCATAGGAAATGACTACTTTTCAGAGATATCTTTCAGATGTTGCTTGCTTTTGGCTTTTGCGTCAGTCCCAAGATTCTGCCTCTTCAATTTATTAGGGATGAGAAGTTGCTGCCTATTTGACCTAGCACCCAGTTATTTGTTACTGGACTGTGCTGTTGTATATGATCCCCAGATAATCTTGGTATTGGCATATAGGTAGTAACAAGTGATCACAACTGTGTCACCATGTCTGAAGTAGTACAGTCAGTAATAACAATAGCATTGAGCACAGTCTATAAAATGGTAAAGTATGATAACTGTTATTTTGTCAACTTTAACCATAGATACATGGTTTATAGGTATATAACCAACTCTAAAACAAATCAGAAAATTATATTCAGTAAATATCCCTTCACCAGATCAATTTTACCTTGAGGGGAGAAGATTTAAAAGGAGTAAGAGGAAAAGATAGAGAAATAAAAGAAGAGTAAGAGATTAGAAACATGGTTGAAGGCCAGAGGAAAATTACTAAACTTTGGCCAACTATTGAAGAAGACAGGAGGAAAAGAAAGAAAGAAGGAAAAAACAAAAAGAAGGAAACAAAACAGAAAAGCTGAAAACAATGTTCACACTTGTAGTCAGAGTTTACAAGGAAATAGATTTAATACAGGAAACATAATTTGAGATTATTTTATAATATTCACCCAAAATGTCAATTGTAGAAGAGTGCAAGAGATCTGTCCATACACTAAGAGACCCAAAGAATCAGCCGAGGGCCTCAATCCCACGGCAGTATTCTGCGTGTACAGCTGAAGACCTAGAGCCCATGGCAACATCCTCTCTGAGTCCAGGTAGAGGCCTCGAGCCCATGACAATGTCTCATGCAAGTTTGTATCAAGGATCTACACTGGGAAGGCCCAAAGGTCAGTGGTGGAAGCTAGAAAGTCTGCACCAGCAAGATGAAGGATTTGTTCCAGCAGACTGAGGGATCATCACTGGAGCCAGGAAGTGATGCTCAAAGGAAGGACCAGTGCTCCCCAAAGAGAAACATAGCCATCTTCAGCAACAGCAAGGACTCAAGCTCGTCTGACATTGAGAATAGCTGAGTTCATATCAGGAGAACAAGCACTACACACTTCTTTAGGAGAATCAACAGCATACCATTTTCCTTTCCAGTTTTCCTTTTACATTGGCAGCAATCCTCAGGTGGGCCCTCCAAACCCACAGTGATTTAATTCAGCTGGGTGTTACAAGTTGACCATTAGTTAATCCACCACAATACTCATGAAAAAACAGAAACAATCAAGAAAAAAGAGAAAAAACAAAAGCAGAGAAAAATCTAAAGAAAGAGAAAACTACATTTCTCTGATTTCAAGCTTGTGATTTTCTTCTGTGGTCTACAGTTTTCTGGTAGTGACCAATTCTGAGTATGTCTCTGCTGTCACTGGTAGACAAAGCCCAGACCTGTGCTGGATGATTCCAGGAAACCTGCAGAAGGATTAGGGATGGGTGCTTGATAATCCCAGCAAGCCTGCAGCAGGAATAGGGCAGTGTGCTGATTTTTGTGTTATCAGCTGCATGGCACTTCAGGTTGATCCTGCCCTCTGGCTGTAGAGTTGAGGGCTGAGTTTTTCAGCATACAACACTCAGGATGTCTCTTACCAGCCTTGTCTCAGCTTCCTGACCCTGCACGTTTCCCTTGGTCCTACCTCACCCAGTCAGTGGGAACTGTGAAGTGAATTCAACCTGTGGCTTCTCTAAGTCCCAGATTCAGTTGGCACCCTTCTAAAATAGTGTCTGACGAAGCACCCTGTCCTGGGGATGCTTGAACCATAGTTATTCACCAGTTGTTGCTTGCAGCATCCTGTTCCATTTCACTGTTGCATTTCTCCCTGGAAGTTTCTGTAGTCACCTGCCCCCACTGCGTGCTTGCAAATTCTAGCCTTTTCTCTCATGATGTGAGCCAGCAGTCAGGAAGAAAGTGTAGTTTGCCACCTCCTTTTTCTGTGTTGAGGTTTGTCTCTTTACTTTCCCTTTAGGCTCTGATTCTCCCTTCAGATCCTTCCTGGGTCCTTGGGATCCACATCGCTCCTTGTTTTCTTCCCCAAGTTGTTATATTCTAGTATCTGGATTCTGATTCTTGGATAGGCCAATTTGCTGCTGGATACCACTCTGCCATCTTTCCAGAAGTTCCATATTGTTTATTCTTTTGAAGAAGCAGCTCTTGGAGTCACTGATTCTTTGCATTGCTTTTTTAGTCTCAAGTTCATTAATTTCTGCCTCTATCTTCCTACTTTCCTTCCTTGTACTGACTTTGGATTTGAAGTGTTACTGTTTCTCAAGAACGTTGAAGTGTATCATTACATTATTTTTGGGGCTTGCTGTGCTTTTTTGATATGGGCATTCACAGCAGTAAAATTACTTACTTGTGTTGCATAGGTTCTGGTATATTGTTGTGGTGTTGTCATTGATTTTTGGAACAAATTTCTTCCTTGATTATTCAAGAGAGTATTATGTAATTTCCATGGATTTGCCTAAGTTTTGTGATTTTTTTTGTCATTCATTTCTAGTTTCATTGCACTATGATATGATAATATGCATGATGTATTTTTGATTCTTTTGTGTTTACTTAAGTATGCTTTATGGGCTAGCATGTGGTCTATTTTAGAGAAAGTCTCATGTGCTCCTGAGAAGAATATATATTCTGTTGTTGAGTGGAACACTCTGTGGATATTAAATTCATTTGTTCAAAGGTGTAGAACAATTTTGTTGTTGTTGTTGTTGGGTTTTTGTCTAGTTGATCTATTTGTGGTAGTAGGGTATTGAAGTACCACACTGTGTCTGTGGTGAGTTTTTAAAACTTAAACAATATTTCTTTCTTTATATTTCTTACTTGGGGCAAAATTTTAACTTTCTAATCATTATTGACATTGTCTTTTTTCATGTCAAAGGTTTACGTGCTTGACAGAAATACAAAGTAATATCATGAACAAGAGAATATTTTATTTTGTGAAGTACAAAGGTTATATAGTTTTAAAAAGCTGTCAACACCACAAAATGCTGAAGTGAAAGTCACAGCATTTTCAGTAAACCAAAAACTCCTCTAGGAAACTTGCTTTTATGTTTCCTATTATCTATGTTTTGTCTTGGTCTTTGTTTATATTTGGGCTTCTCATATAAGAGAAGCCATGTAATATTTAAGCTTATGTGTCTGCTTTATTTCATTTAACATTATAGTCCCAAGGTACATTTTCCTACAAATGACTCAGATTTATCTTAGAGTATTACTGTGTTGTGTATATATACCACATTGTTTTGTTCATTCATCTCATGACATAGGCATATGTGTATTACTGTAATATGATGTCTAACTTTTTGAGGAAGATACCTAGAAAGGGAATAGCTGGGTCACATGGAATTTCTATTTTAGTTTTTGAGTAATTCCCATTCTAATTTCCATAGTGATTGTATTGAAATATAAACACACTCCCAGTTGTGATGTTTATCTGATATCTTATGTCCAGTAGTGTTTGTCTTATGGGCATAGCTAAATGTAAACCTTTTCCTCTCTCTGAAGATCTGATCACCACTGTTAATTCAGGGAGGGGAGGGTATAGTATAATTGGCTCAGCAACCAGTTCTCTGGATATGAGCCACAGTATCGTTGATGAGATGAAGACAAACCAGATACTGGCATACGGTAAAAACTAATTAATAGCAAGTAAACTGCCAGTCTGGAATAGCAACAAAATCTGCACTAATAATACAGTCAAAGATACACTGGGTATTGACATACCATTAAAACTAATAAAAGCTACCACTGTACCATTGTTAACAATAGTAAAAACTCTGAAATTATAGACTCAAAGACAACCAAATTTTGATGTGCAGTGTTTACTACGTTCAGCAACTATACCACTATTAAATATAGAAAAGAATTCAATAATAGTGCAGTCTCAACTAAATATGAATAGATTAATTAATCCTCATAGTAATACTGGTGGATAGAGGGGTTTGGGAAGTGAAAAATCAAAGTAGTAGATTTTGAAAAATGAAGATGAGACGGATGAGAGAAGGAATAAAAGAAAATTAGTGAAGTTAAATGGGAGCAACAGAAAATAACAAATAAGAAAATGAAGGGAAACTAAAGCATGAAATAATGAAATAAAAGAGGAAAAAAAATCCCAAAACCTCAAAACCCTTATAAAGAAAAAGAGAAATGAGTCCCCAAAATGCCTTTGTGTTTTTGAATGAGTGGTGTCTTTCTACCATTTGCAGTATTAGAAACCACCAGATGTGGTATAGGGATACTGAGTCATTACTAAGACCTGTTTTGTTTCCACACTTCAGGTTTTTTTTTTTTTAATCTTTTTGAGACAGGGTCTCACTGTGCAGTTCAGGCCGGCCTTGGGCTCACTTTGTAGCCCAGGCTAATCTCGAACTTGCAGTGATCCTCCTACCTCAGCCTCGCGAGTACTGGGATTATAGGAGTGCATTACCACACCTGGTTCCCACACTTCAGGTTTTGTGTTTGAATGTTGAATCTTGCCCCTCTTTTCCTGCTGGGCATGGTCTGTCAGTGGTGTTTTCCCTTGGACTACATACATTTCAGCTGGCCCCAGTTTCCATCCCTCTGTGTACCCCAATTCATGACTTTTTCAGCCTAGCTTTATCCTGTGGATTTCTGATGTACCTATCTGTTGTAGAGACCCCTCTGTGCAACTGAGGCTATGCAACTGTCCAGGCTCAGGGACAGTTGGCAGGTAGGGAAAGCAGTGACCACTGAACTATGTGTGAGATGCAGATAGCAGGGGTGTGTGTGTGTGTGTGTGTGTGTGTGTGTGTGTGTAGTTCACTGCACTCAGTGTCAGCACTTTCAGACCAGCCCTCTCCAAAAGTGATACACCACCAGCCTGGCTTCTGATGTTAGAGGACAGGACCCCCTCCCCCTGAGTCCTTCTTGGCCTGAGCTTTAACTTCTCAGGGGATCTATGCTTAGCCCTCACCCTTTCTGTGTCTGTTTTGGCCATCTTCTCTACTTAGCCATTGTGGTAGGTGACTCCAAAAACGTTGAAGTGTAGTTGTTCTGAAGTCTGTCTGAAATAACCCTTTACCAAGGTGGTTCTTGATTATACACTCTGAAATATAGTGGGTGCTGCATTGAATTTCTCATCCAACTCTTAACCGTGTCATGTGATAGGTTTCACTTTTAAAGTAAAACCCTATGCTGTTATTGCAGTGTGCTCTAACTGTGGGCTTTTCTTGGGACCAGCACTGCTGGTCCAGCCCATTGTTTTTATCGGAGCCAATGACCCTGTCCTGGCTTACTTTGTATTAGCAGGTATATACCTGGGAGCTGGGGTTAACTTTCAAGATTGCTTCATTCTTGTCTGTGTGTTGTGCTCTGTTTCTCTAACTTCTCTGTAGTTTCTAGTTTTCCTATCAGGTCCCTCCTGATTCCTGGAGATCTAATTCTTTTTTTTCTTCACTGAGTTGTTATTTCCTAGGTGTCTCATTTCCAGGATCCAGAGAGGCTATATTTCACTACTGGTTTTTACTGTCATTTTAACACCCACCCCCACATATTTCTTATCTCTAAATTTATTTTTTTCTTCCTAGCATTGCTTTGGTGGTCCTCATTATCTCATCTGTAGATTAAGAAAAATCACATTGCTCTTTCTACTCTTCCTCTTTTCCTTTGCAGATCTTTTTTATTTTTAACACAGCACCAAAATGAATTAACTGCAAATGAATTTTTCCTGTGACTTCCAATTAATTATTAGATAAAATGATAAAACTGAAAGTTAAATTTGAACACATCATTCTTTTTGCTCCCATATAACTATAAGACAAATATGGTCCCTCATGATGTGGTGATGGTCAATTTATCCAAACTTTTCTCCTATGTCTTATAGTCTTGTATTTATTGTTGTAGTAACATTTGAAATTTATCGTTGATGTATGCATTCTGGTTTTTCTTTTTTTTTTCTTTTTTTATTTAAGTGAAGAAAAAAAAGACATATATAACAAAGACAACAAGCAAAAGAGACAAACAAACAACTAGAGTAAATACGCAACAGCAACATTGCAGGTTTACAAAACCGAATGATACAAACTTGACAATGGTTGCAATGTTGCGTATTATCTTTAAAATGGTTACTTACATTAACAGATATAGACATGCAAAATTGACCTAATCATATGAGTATTAATTGTTCTTTCTCAATAACGAATACATTCAGCAGTGTGTTCATTTTAGTTATCTTACATACACATATATACAGGTTTATATCTTTTCCTCTTTCCTTTTCTCTTTCCGCCTTTGCCCTTCCCAATTACTTTTGCTCTTTGAGCTGATTTTTGCCCTTACGTAGCATTTATTATAGATTTTGGATCATATATACTTTTCTGTTTTTTCTGTTTCTTACACTAGGGAGACAATACGGTATTTACACATGTGGGTTTGATTTATCTCACTTATGAGTATGGTCTCAAGTTGTGACCATTTACTTACAAAAGTCTCAAAGCAATCTTTCTTAATAGCTGAGTAGTACTCCATTGTATAAAAATACCACATCTTTTTTATCCAGTCTTTGATTGATGGGCACTTGGGTTGTTTCCAAGATCTGGCTATTACAAATTGGGTTGCTATAAACATGGGTGCACAGATATCACTGTGGTATGATGATTTCAATTCTTCTGGGAAAATGCCCAGAAGAGGCATAGCTGGGTTGAATGGGATCTCTAATCGTAGCTTCTTGAGGAATCTCCACACTGACCTCCACGGTGGCTGCGCCAGTCTACACTCCCACCAACAGTGGAGAAGAGTTCCTTTTTCCCCACAGCCCCTTCAGCATTTGTTGTTGGTTGATTTTTGAATCTTGGCCATTCTTTCTGGAGTGAGATGGAATCTCAGCGTTGTTTTAATTTGCATTTCCCGAATGACCATTGATGTTGAACATTTTTTCATATATTTATTTGCCATTTGTATTTCTTTCTCTGAGAAGTGTGTATTCATCTCAGATGCCCATTTTTGGATTGGATCCTTGAATTTTAGGGGCCTGATTTCTTTTAATTCTTTGTATGTTTTAGATAGAGGTCCTTTGTCTGATGGACAATTGGCTAAGATATTTTCCCATTTCGTGGGTTTTCTTTTCACTCTGTTGGAGATTTCCTTTGACATGCAAAAACTTTTTAGTAAGATGAGATCCCAGTTGTTGATTCTGGGAAGTGTTTCCCATGCAATCTGATTTTTGTTCATGAACTCTCTGCCTACTCCTATGTCATCGAGATTTTACCCACTCTGTCTTCTAGTAAGTTTAGTGTCTCTGTCTTTATATTCAGATCTTTGATCCATTTTGACTTTATTTTAGTGCATGGTGATAGGCATGGATCTAGTTTTAGTTTATGGCATATGGAAAGCCAGTTTTTCCAGCACCATTTGTTAAAGAGGCTGTCTTTCTTCCAATGTACATGTTTGGCCCCTTTGTCAAAGATGAGGTGGCTAAGTGTGTTTGTAGTTGTGGCTGTATCTTCTAATCTATTCCATTGAT
>RJWM01017793.1:0-42328 GCA_004363535.1 Dasyprocta punctata | reverse complement strand
TTTTTTTTTTTTTTTTTTTTGCTGCACTGGGGATCAAATTCACAACCTCGCACCTGCCAGGGCAGGCGCTTAAGCCACTGAGCCAAACTTCGGTCCCTGGTTTTTTGAGGCAGGGTCACACTATGTAGCTCAGGCCGGCCTTGCACTCAAGTTGTAGCCCAAGCTGGCCTCGAACTCACAATGCTCCTCCTACCTCAGCCTCCCAAGTGCTGGGATTAAAGGCGTGCGCCACCACGCCTGGCTGGTTTTATTAATTTTTAAAGCAGATTTTCATTAGAAAGCTAAACTAGGGGCAGAGAGAGAAAAAGCCAAAAAGGTAAAAAAAAAAAAAAAAAAAACAACAACAACAACAACAAACCAGATATTCCAGGAAGGAGCAAGGGTCAGGAGCAGCACACCCAGTAACTTGGGAGAAACTGAGTCATAATCATGGTAAGAGTTGGTGTGGGCTGCGGGCCAGGATCTGTCCAAGGGATGTATGGGCATCAGATTGTTTAATGTGGGAGCACTGAAAGCTATCACTAGCCTTATTTTACAAATGAGGAAGCTGAGGCATGGGGAGATGAAATCATCTGCTTAAGGCCACAGAGCTTAAGTACAGGTCTTGGTATTTGAACTTGACTAAGTCAGACTCCACTGCCATCTGCGAGTTTTCAGTGGAGGATGGAACCAGTGTTACCAGGTGAAACTGAAATTGAATTCACCACAGCCAGAGACACCAGCTAGGAGGAGGATGAAAATTCAGCCAGGGAAAAGTTGAGTGGTGGTGATGCCAAATAAAATACAAAGCATATAACTAAATTAAAATTTCATCTAAACTATGGCTGCTTCATTTACAAGAAAGTCCTGATACTTGGCCCGGCAAGAATATGGCCCCGACCTACCCTCATTTTCTTAATTCCAGTCCCAGGATCTGTAAGGTCCCCCACTCCAGACAGCTTCCCCAGCTATACACAGGGCTCCCTGGGCAATATTTGAGTGCTAAAAACTATTTAGCGATTGTCTGAAACTCCATTTAAACTGAGCATCCTGTGTTATGATGATTTGCTAAATCTGATAGCCCTGGAGACTCCTACTTAGTAAGTTCCTTGCTTGGGGGCATCAGCTGACATCGGATCTGCTTAAAGAGATAATATCTAGACCACTCAATGGTGGGAACTTGCCCAAGCTTGTTTCAAAGACCTGAGGCTTTATTTTTGTTTTTTGAGAGCAGAGCAAACATTTTCTTGGTACCTGCCAGGTATCAGAGAGAGAACAAAGGAATCTTCCTCTTTGTTCCCACAAATCAATTGTTCTAAAAATAAAAAAGCCCCCCACAAAAACATTGCAGGAAGGGGGGAACTACTTCCAAGGCTTCCTTGGCATGGACTCAAGCTGTGCCGGGTTCCTAGGTGCAGAGTGGTAACAAACAGGGCAGGCTGGAGAAGCTCAGTGGAGCCGCCTGGCCCTTTCCTCCTCAAAATCACCCAGAAAACAAACAACACTTGCTGATTCAAATGGATACATGCGCCCACATCCGACCAATAAATGAGGAAGCCAGAGCTGCAGGGCGTCTCATCTTCCACCTTCCTGGTCAAGGTCAGGGCTCCTTGTGACCCCCATTGCGGGGAAATGATAGGAAAGAACATACTGCAGCTACCCACAATGGAGAGGCTGTCAGGAAGGGAAGAATGAATTTAAAGATGGGGAGCTCTGTCCCTTCACTCACTGCAGAAACAGAGACCACTCCTGGAGTTCTCACACTGGGCCCCTAGTCCAGCAGCAGCTCCAGCTGGGAACCTCAGGCCCACCCCAGAGCTGCCCAGCAATGCAAGCATGTGGGGCAATGGTATTAACGGGGTTTGTGGGAGAATGTGTGCTTCACAGCTCCATCGAGGTAAAATTGACAAAGGATAAACTGCATGTCTTAAAATGTGCCATCTACTAGGTTTTGACACAAACGGTTTCCCTCCTCATCCATGGGAGACACACCGCAAGCCCTCCGGTGGATGCCTGCATCTGCAGATGGCACCACACCCCACACAGACTCTTTTCCTACACATCAGCACCAGTGATAAGGCCGACTTCCCACATTAGGCCCAGGAAGAGATTTACAATAGCTAACCGGAAATAGAACAATTCAAATTTATAGCATAATAAAAAGTTATGTGAATGTGGTGTCTGTTTGTCTCTCATTTTCTCAAGGTAACTTAACCAGGCATAATGGCACATGACTGTAATTCCAGCTACTCAGGAGACTGAGCCTGGAGGATCTTGGGTTCAAGGTAAGCTTGGGCAACTTAGTGAAACTGTCTCAAAATATAGATAGATGATAGAGATAGAGAGAGAGAGAGAGAGACAGAGAGAGAGAGGCTGGGGTACAGCTCAGTGGTAGAGCACTTGCTTGGCATGTGCAAGGCCCTGGGTTCAATCCCCAGCAATGCAAAAAATAAAAAATAAAAATCTCACCGTACCATGTTCACCCTTCCTCTTGCACTCACATGAGATGACACTGGGCCCACAAGCTGAGCTGAAGTGTCATGAACAGCATAGGCACTGTGAAGTAACCAGGGCCAGTCATAGGGGTCACCTGAACACAGGCCCTGTGATCTGGCAGTTGATTGGATAGCCAGGGCACAGCTAAGCAACTAATGGGCTGGTAGCAGACACACTGCACAAGGGGAGGATTCACAGCCCGTGCAGGACGGAGCAGGAGTATGCCATTTTTTATCTGTTACTCAAAATGATGTACAATGTAAAACCTATGAGCTGTTCGTTTCTGGAATTTTGCATTTAGGATTTTGGGATCATGGTTAACCATGGGTAACTGAAATCACGGAAAGCAAAATTGTGGGTAAGCATGGTCTACTGTACATACATGAAACCATCATCAAATGAAGTCACTGAAAATGTCTGTCACTCCCAAAAGCTCCTCCACTTTACAACCCTTTCCCTACCACCTCCTGCCCCACCCAGTCTCCAGGCAACCACTGACCTGGCTTTATCACAGTAAATTAGTGTGTGTTTCCTGCCAGCGTGAGATTTTTCACTCAGGACAATCATTCTGGGAGCCACTTGTGTTCTTGTTTGTACCAGTAGTTTATGCATTTTTATTGCTGAGTAGTGTTCCATTGTATGGTCACACCCAACATCCTTACCTGCTTATCTGTTAATAGACATTGAGACACTTTTCAGGTTGGAGCTATTATAAACACATCTGACACAAAGTTTTATGTGGACATACATTTTCATTCACCTACATCTAAAATAGAATGGAATGTCACATGAGAGGTATGTGTTTAGCTTTTGCAGGTATCTACCAAAGTATCCTCAAAAATGGTTGTACTATTTTATACTCACACCAGCAATGTAGAAATGTTACCTTCAAATTACAATCAGCACTAGGTATAATCCATCTTTTTAAATTTAGCTATTTTAATAATTATGTAGCAGCATCTCATTGTGGCTTTAGCTTGAACTTCTTTAATTAATGACTAACGACTTTGAGTATATTCTCCTGAGCTTACTTACTATCCATTTATCTTTGGTAGAGTGTATGTTCGATCTTGTGCCTACTTTTTGTGTCAAGTTGTTTTATTTATGAGTTTTGAGAGTTATTTTTACATTCTGTACACAAATCGCTCATCAGACATGTGATTTACAAGTATTTTCTCCCAGTGAGTGATTTGTCTGCTCATCTAATATCTTCTACAGAGCAGAAGTTCTTAATTTTCATAAGGACTTAATAATCATAAGGACCATGATTTTGGTGTCACATGGAGGAAATCCTTGTCCAACCCAAAGTTGTAGTGGAGATTTTTCTCTATTTTCTTCTATAAATTTTATGTTTTCAGTTTTACATTTAGGTCTACCTCTGAGCAATTTCTGGTCAATTTTTGTATATAGTGTGGGGTATATCTTGAAATCGATGCTTTTTTGCATGAGGTTATGTAATTTCTCCAGCATCCTTTACTTCCCAGGCACATATGTTTGTAAAGACATTCTGGAGAAGAAATTACTTACTCCCTTCCACCTGGTAAACTTATACTCGTTCTTCAAAACCCAAGTTAAATGTCCTCTTTAGTAAGAAGCCTTCCCTCTTTGAGCCCTATTAGCTCTTTCAGCTACCTCATCGTCTCATGCAACGCCTAATATCTGCTGGTCGCACATGACTGCATTTATTCCCATGTCTGCCTTCCCTATTATGACAAAACTCATAGCTAAATTGAGTAAAGAAGGGGGCTCAAAAAACAATGTTAAAATATAAACTAATAAAATATCAAGAAGGGAATCATTTTCAGCAATTGAGTACCCATCTCAGAAACCGAGCGTATCAGGAAACCTCTTTGACCACCTCCGCTCTCTTGGCCCCAGGCACCATCAGGATTTATGGAGAATTCCCTGGTGGCTGACTCAGGCCACGCCCTGCACTCAGGGCTCTTCTCTCCCGAGGCAGGCCACTGCTACTAGCATCTCTTACCCAGAGGATACAGCAGTTCAGAGGGTTAAATTCTACACCTCGGGTCCTGTATCTAGTAAGTATCAGAGCCAGGGATTAAGCAGAGACAATCTGATACCAGAAAATCTCTTACCTCTGTGCAAACCACTCCCAGTTCCCTTTGTCTTCCCTCACCAGCCCAGGCCCTGCAAAGGCTGCCACAGCCTCACCCTTGGGACCAGACCTGGCCAGCAGCAGTGACAAAGGAGATGAGTGGCACAGAGGACCCTCCAGTGCCCCCGCACCTGCCCAGGAATGCAGATGCACGCCCCGCCCTGCAGGGCACCCTCTTACCTTGGACCACACACCCATGCCGAAGGAGTTGCTGTCTGCCATATGGTACAGGTACAGTTCTGTCCTGCAGGCAGAGAAGAGACCAGGGTCAGTGGCGGCTACCCATACAGTGGCCTGCAGGGCAGGGCTTCCCACAGTGCAGGACTCCACACCGAAAGCCAGGCAACCCCAGTGGCTCCTCCAGGCCGTGGCCCACCAGATCTGCCCCAGGACACCCCAGAAGAGATAATGTAGAGTCAGACCAGGACAGTAGGCCCAACTCCAGGTTGTTGACTGGGTGACCATGCACACGAATCCCACAGGACTGTCACCATCATGAATGAGGCCTTGCTGGGTGCCACACTGTACCACTGCTCTGACCCCTACGCAACAGAACTAGAGACTGAACCCAGGGTGTACTGCCACTGAGTTACAGCCTAACCTTTTTTAAAAGTTCGATGTTGTTATTGTTTTGTTTTGTTTTGCTTTGCTTTTAATTTTGAGATAGGGTCTTCTAAGCCACTAAATTGTACCAACCTGGGCTTGAATCTGCAACCCTCCTACCTCAGCTTCCCAGAGAGCTGGGATTACAAGCACATACCACCATGCCTGGCTCAATGGTCCAATCTTATTCCCACCTTACAGGTGACAACATAGAGGTCCTGGGCCTTAGCTCCTCACCCACAACCTCACAGACAGCAACACCAAACCAGGAACTCACCTCCCAGAGCCCAGCCCCCGTGCGGTCCTGCCATGCACCCACTCACAGGCCTCAGGCTGAGGGGCCAAGTGTCGTGAGGCTTAGGGCGCTTTAGGTTCTGGAGGGGGTGAAGCACAGTGACGCCCCCCCCCCACACACACACACACATACACACCCCAGAAGCACACAGAGCACACTCAGCAGGCCAGGCAGTTCTCTCCTCCGAGCATCAAAGGCTTCATCTTTGAAATGGTCTCTCCTTGCCTTGCTGCACTGAATAAACTATCTGCAGAGTCTGTGCTCTCTATTCCTCATAGCCCCTCCATTCGCTGGAAAGTCAATTTGGTAAATAAGTGAGACGTGTCTACTGGGTGCCAGCCCCCACGCTAGAGAGTGACTGGGAGGCAGAAAGAAGTAAGGGGCGCCCTAACTCAGTCCAGTGAGGAAGACAGAGCTGTCCACCCCAGCAGGGCAGGTGCTGAAACAGAAGCACATACCAGCCACAAAATTGGAATAAAGGAGAAACCAAGGAGCAAGAATCAAGCAATACTCCTTTAAAAACGGATCTGGAGTAGAGTTTTTAAGGGTGTGTGGAGTTACCACGTGAGTGTCTAGGAGAAGGTAAAAAATGTGTGAAAGTAGAAACTAAGTTTTGTTCTTCGGAAGCTTTCCCAGTGGTGGCAGTAGCAGTGTTGGAGTTAGGGAAGTGACCTGGGACCACTTTGGAGCCTCTAGAATGCCTGTGACTCCCTACAACCCCTGGGGTCTGAGTAGCTTCACACAGTTCTCCCCCATTACCCTGAAACCCAGGCTGGGATAGGAGAGCTGCACGTGCTCCTCAGTACTGTGAAAGTCGAGAAAATAGAGAACCCAGGAGGAGCAGCCTCTCCCCAAGGCCACAGGGCTGGGACACAGGTTCCAAACTCTCCTGCTCAGAGTCACACACTGTGCCTTTCCATGTCACATTCCAAACATATACTGTACATGGTGCCCACTGCCCTGACATGGAGAGCATTTCATCTCTCAAAGCAAGGAACCCCTGCTACGGAGAAAGAAGCTGAGGCCCACAGAGGCCCGGCAGCAGCAAAGCCAGGGTCAAGCGCACATCACTCTGACTCTGAAGCCAGTCTTTCCCAAGGTACACCTGGTCAGGACCAGAGGATGATGGGATAAAAATCCTCCCAAAATAGCCACAAACACACACGAAGCATGTAACACTGAGGCGCCTGGCTAGACATCGCTGCCGATTCACACTTCGACCCCACCAGCACTCTGAGGCAGTCAGAAGAAGCACACTGGGTTTACAGATGAGCAGAGGGAGGCTGAGAGAGGTGAGGTCACTAGTCCAAGGTCACAGAGCCAGCAAGCAGAGGAGCCAGGGTACAAATCCACAAAGCCTGGCCCCAGAGTCTGTGGTCCTGCCACTATGCCCTACTACTCAACCCAAGTGCTTTCTTGTATGGGTTGCACAGGTCTTGGAGAAACTCCCTCAGTCCCTCATCATTCCATTCTGAAAAGTAGGAGCTGCTTCCCTCTCTCTGCATGGCACAGTTATCCCTCCATTCTAACTCTGGGCTCAGGACCAAGTAGAATGGAAGGAGGGGAACAGGGGGCACATTGCAAATCATCACCCTGCACACGGGAATGGGCAGCTTTCTCCTCCTCTGGGCCTTTACTAGAACCTGGTTGATGTGGATGACAGAGGAGGAAACTGAAGTTCAGCCAGAGAAAGCCACATGTCCTAGGGTTCTTACAGAGTCAAGAGGGGCACAGTTAACTTTCCAGGCTACCTCTTTCAGGAAGCCCTCCAAGACAAGGTTGCCTGACCACCCTGCTCACTACTCCTCCAGCTCCTCTTCTGTCTGAGGCTCCCACGAAGTTTAGAAAGTTCTAGAAGAGATGTGGCTCTTCCTACAAGGGACTCTGTACCGATATGTCCATGCCCCAGCTTCCATACAGTTGGATGCAAATTATGCCACTCAATCCTGTAAGGTCTGTCCAAAGTATCATCTCCCCTCTACTGAGAAAAACACTGAGACTCAGAATGGATGGTGTGTGACCAAGGTCACTGTTCATGACAGTGCGCTTTCAGGCAGCTGGGATGGAAGGCCACCTTCCTCCCTCGGAGCTCCTAGCCTCTCAGCTCTGGAAGGAAACAAGTAGGTGCCATCATCCCCCTGTATCCTGCTGTCCCCGCCCATCCTGGGACTCACCTGAGATCCAGGTCTAAACCGGCCAGCATCTGGGAGAAAACCGGGAAGGTGCCTTCCCCTTCTGGTGGCCGTGCCACTCTGCTCTTCTCCAGGAGCATGGTCTGCAGACGGTACAACACTGTCAGCTGTGGGGCCTCACCTGAGCCCAGGCCCAGTCCATGCGCTGAGGACTCATGTCAGGCCCAACTGCACCAGTAGCCTCTGTATGCCGACTCATCCACCCTGCATGTCGCTAATTTATAGGCCACTCAGGAAGTCTGCTAATGCCACAGACCTATCCTAACTCAAGTACCACAGGACAACAGCGATCGATCAGATGGGGCCGCCCTCCCACATGTCTCGCAACAGAAGCCCCTAGAATCTCCACCCAAGTAGCACTTCCCTGGCAGGCAGGATGTGAAGCTAGGAAAGCAAAGAGATGCACAGCTACCGGCAAGTTTTCCAAGAGCCAAGCTGCCACCCCAGCTTTGCCCACAAACATCCATCTCATAACCTCATCCTACTTTCTACTCCAACAGAATGTGTGTCAGGAAGGGAAGGCTGTGGTGTGTCTTGAGATGGGGATAAATAGGCCAAGTGTCCATCACACGAGGACACCACAGGAGCCTAGTCAGTGTCTGATTAATTTTAGCGCGTGCTTTTAAGACCCAGCTAATGAGTGGCTGAATTGTGTATTTATTCACGAATATTTCTTCTCTGCAATAGGCTGTGATACAGACGAGTGGGGCTGGTGGTGTGGCGACAGGATATCATGGGGACCAAGCAAGTGGTGTGTGGAACAGGTGATTATGGTCAGGGGTGCAATGATCGTTTCAGACACATGCTAGGTTTCCGTTGGAAGCTTGGGGCCAAGCAGCCTCGAAGGCCTTGTGTGTCCTCCCAGAACCCTCACCTGGAGCTGGGCAGCTGTCACACGACCAGTGGCGTTGAAATCCAGCGACATCACCATGGCCAGCCGGGTGGCACTGCAGCTGTGGCCCGTGGACGCAGACCCAAAGGCCCGGAGGATAGTGAAGGTGGCCCGGATCTTCTCCACTGAGTGGGGTGGAGTGGGCGTCACTCATGGCTTGCACAAGACCAGCTCCCACTGGTCCCGACTGATCCTGTCCTTCACCTCACTTGGGCTCCCTGCTATCCCCCAACTCTGCTCTAAACCATACCCACTTTGCTGAGCACCAGTTGCTGGTGTCACCTAGCACTGCAAGCTGGGCATAGGGGCAGCAAGACTCAGCCCAGAAGGGAAAAAGTCACAGCCCCAGTGAACGAGGTTGCCCTAGGAAGCTGGGAGAGCAAAGTACTAGCACTTCAGACCTGCCTTCAGGACCCGAGGCCTAGCAACAGGCCCAAAAAGCCCTGCAGTCTCTCCACAAGGATCCACTAAGTGCCCACTCTGCACCACGCTAGGTGTTGGACATCTAAATACAGCCCAGCTGGACTCTCACCTTCACACACAGCACAACTACATTTAGAAAGGGCAGAGACTGGTGCCTTTCCAGAGTGGGGGCCAGGAAAGCACTGGAAGGTCCCAGTAGAGAGGCTGCGTGTGCAGCAGCCAGGAGACATTCGGTATGGGTTCTGCCCTTCACTAGTTACTTCATTTGAGGGATGATTAATCAATCTTCCTGTGCCTTGGTGGCCCAGTGGTAACATGAAGACAACAAAAGTACCTCTCTTGCTTGGCTGTCATAAGCACTAAATGATTCGATAATGTGATGCATTAGAAAGTGCTTGAAGCTGGTAGAAGCAGTGATGTGCATTCATTATGGTCAGAAATGCAATTCTGGGGAGGTCTCAGTGGGGAGCACTACCCCCATAGTGAGCAACGCCAGAGCTTAGAGGTGGTTAATGAATAGTAGTTTTAATGCATAGATAGATAGACTACACACATGAATCTGTAGTTTATCTATGGTATTAACGTTTTAGGGTAGGGGACACAGTTGGGGGAAAATATCAACAAAGGCTCTTTAGAGGACAACCATAATTTAAAAAAAAAAAAAGAGAGAGAGAACAGTGGCCCAGTGGTTACACTGGGGAGCCAGACTGCTTGGATGTGAAATCTCAGCTCTAGGATGGATTTGCTGTGCGGCCTTGAGTAAGCTAGTTCACCTCTCTGGTCTCAATGCCTTCATCTGTAAAACTCCAATAATAATATCTACCTTATAGGTCTGTCAGAAATAATAAGTTCATTCTCTTGGAACAGGACCCTGGCACATAAGTCTTCTGGAAGTATTTACTCTGATTGCTATTAATATAGTAATTATTATTACCATTGTTAATTGTGCTCTTACTATGCCCAGTTCAAACTTCACTTCCTCAGGAAAGCCCCTGCACCCCACCTGCATGCTTCCCAGGCCTCCTTTCTAACCAGCTGTGCCAACAATTTCTGAAAATTTTTCACTATGTAAAAATGTACAGTTCACTCTGCACTCTGCTGGGCATAGGCTCTGCCTGGCTGTCTTTATGCAGTGGGTCCTCCGTACGGTTCAGCAGGTTGAACACCACATACAGACACGGCATTCAACAGGTGCACTGGTCACATACTACTGTCCCAGATTTGTGCGATTATTAAGATGGTTTCCCAGCAGATGGCAGTCAAGCATCTGGTCCTAAAAATACCAATGAATGATTGTTCCACAGATGGCTGTCAACATTTTGAGGAAGGAATACCTTTATCTAATTTCAACAAGGGCGCCAGAGGACTGGAGGGCGGACCTTCTCGGTGCTAGGCACCAACTCTGCACCTATCTGGAGTCAGTGGGTGCCAGCTGAAGGAAATAGAACTCTCCCCTTCCCACACATCACCCAGAGACCTCCATACCTGACACCCTGCCGTCCACACTGCCTGCCATTCCCACCAGGTGTTCCAGGACCTGCTTGCAGCAGGTGGTCTTCCCAGCGCCACTCCGGCCCAAGGCTATGATACTCTGGTCTCTGCGCTGGCTCAGCATTGCCCAGTAGGCCCGCTGGGCCAGGGAGCTGATGTGGGCAGGCAGGCCATCTCTGCAGCCCTTAGGCACCTGCAGGAAGATGGCAGGGATCAGCCTTCCAGCCCAGCCACTGCCAGGGAGCACCCCAAGATGGTGCCCCACCCCAGGGTAGGGTCCCCAAGTCCTGCCCCCACCCTGCTAGGACCTTGCCAGAGAAGTCTCAGCACTTCATCAGGCAGAGCCTCACCCACAGGTATAGTCCTGCCACTGGCTCAGTGTGAGTCGCTGCGTGACCTATGACTTTTCTGAGCCTGGATGAGTTAGACAGAAGCTTAACCCAGAGTCACATTAGCCCCTGGAATTCATCTTCCTACTACTCAGATCATAGCATGGCAACTGCCTGAAATGAAGCAGCTAGATAAAATGGGGGCAATTGACTAGTGATGTCTGCTGCTAAACAGGGCATGTCAGGTGGGGGAGTCATGTGTACCCATGCATAGACAGTGACAGACTACCAGAAACCACACCCACTTCCTTTGCTCATTTATTCTTCCTTTAGTAAATCCCACTGAGGGTCTGCAATGTAGCAGACCCAACACTAGGCAAAATAGATAAAGGAAATCTCTGTCAACCACAAGGAGATACCCTTATATATCTAATAGAATGCCTTGAAAAATTGTTGGTCACTATCAGATCCTGGAGAAGATGGGGAGCAACAGGAATTCTCAGACTACCTTGGCAGGGGTGCAGAATGGTTCCACTACTCTTCACACAGCCTGGCAGTTTCTTACTCAAAGCCCAATACCACGCCAGGAACTTAACCAAAAGAAATGAAAACATGTGTTCTCACTGGTCTCTGTGTTATTGGTTATATTGAGTAAATAAACAAGTCCCCCCCAAAAAAAAACCGGAAACAATCCAGATGTCCTTCAACTGGTGAACCGATATAGCCAACCATTCTAAGCTCTGCATTACAAGTGCCAGGCCTCAGAGAACACCTCAGTCCCAGGAAAACTAGGACAATTGTCACCCTATGAATAAATAAACAAACCAGTGCACCTTACAGTAAAATAAAGGAAGAAACTGCAGATAAATGTGACAAGATGTCTAAATCTTCAAATGCATGGCAGTGAATGAGACAGTCTGATTCAAAAGGTTACATACAGCACAATTCTATTTACGTGACTTTTTGAAAAAGACAAAAAGTACCAGGACACAAAACAGATCAGTGAGTGTGGCTGCCAGATGTGGGACTTGTAGCTGGGACTGGTCACAGAGGGGCCCAGAGACCTTTCACAGCTGGTAGCAACTGTCCTATAATTGATAATGGATGTGGTGACATGGTTGGTCACTTTTGTCAAAAACTCAAGGAACTGAACATTAACAAGATAAGTTAAACTGCATATTAGTTATACTTCAGTTAACCTGACCCTTAAAAGTCCCTGTCCCTGAGCAGCTTGCTTCTGATGGGAAGAGAGAGATGATGAACACAGGACTGGAAAACCACAAGCCCGGGGGAGATACCAAAGCAGCAGGTGTTCCAAAAGGAGCAGAGAATGTGGATACTGGGGCACCCTGACACTGAGAAGTCAGAGAGACCCCTGGGAGGCAGAAAAGGAGGTTCAGGAAGAAACTAGGAGAGTGGAATCCCTGCACCAGAGAAAGGAAGGAGTGCCTGCAGGACAGGGAGGAAACTGGCTCCTCAGCACACTGAGGCTCAAGCAAAAGGAGACTGGAAACTGATACTGGCCTTGTCAGCAGAGAGCCCAGAGGTGACCCTGACAAATGTCTGCGTAGCAGGACTTCAGGGAAAAGCAAAGAGAAGGCTGTGAAATGAGTGAGAAGGCACGGAAGGGGTAGGAGGAGCCCTGATGGAAGAGGATGTACAGAGCCCAGGATGCCAAGAAGTGGCTGTAAAGCACAGCAAGGTCCCATCTGCCCTCTCTGGTGCCTTGAGCCAGGCACAAGCCCAGGACAGTGGCCCTCCCCCTATCTGGGACCTCCAGCTGGGGCACTCAATCTACTGTTGCCCTTTCCCACTCCAAGACCCCATGAAGAGCAACAAGTCCCCATCTTATTGCAAAGAACACAGCTCAGCAGGATCCTGCAGTAAGCAAAGGTGGGACAAGTCCTGCATCGCCTGTGCTCAACCTCAGTGCACAGGGCAAACACAAGTCCTGAGATACAAGCCCTGAATCCACCTGTACTCTAGAAAACTTCAAGACCTAGGAGCAAGCCAAAGCTTTCATCGGCCCCTCGGGTCTGCTGCCTGGGGAAGAGAAGAAACTTTGCATCTGCACATAGACCCATGTGTGCATAGGTGTGCACAACATCTCTGCACATGGAGATTCCCACCTGAGCCCTCCAGTCACACATCTGTTCACACCCACAAAGACTCCAATATCCTCAGTTCCCAGCTGCCTGGTGGACCCAGCTCCTTCTGCTGTGACAGCCCCAGCTGTGCCCCAGAGCCATCTGCAAGGTGGCCCAGCCCTAGCCTTGCACAGGTCTGTGCTCCCACCTGGTGGCCATCTGAGGAATCAGAATTGACTCAGAGGCCGAGAGGTGACTATGGGTTGGGTGACTTAATGGAAGGAGCAAGGAGGCTACATTGACCTGAGTTCCCCGCATGTAGCTCCCACTGCCCACACTTTGAGGCACTTTTGCTGGAACTCAAGATGGCCATGTGGACCTGGCCTGCTGTCCAAGCCTGGATAGACATCACTTCCAGGGGTTTCCTAGGACCCAGAGGCATCCCTCCGCCTTGCAGACAGCTCAGAGGACCTGCCCTACATCACAGAAGCATGAACACTCACGGCAGGGAAGGGAGAGGCCAGGGTCAAGCTCCTACCCACTAAGGACTTCTAAGGTCCTCACAGCCCCTGCCCAAGGACAGCATGCCCAGAGAGGCCTGGAGGGTGCTAAAGGGGCAGGGCAGGTGACTCGAAGAAAAACATCTTAGAAGGAGGGGTGTGGGACCATCAGCTCCTCTCCATGAACTAGGGGAATCATCATCAGGAACTAGGATGAGTTCAGAGGGCAAGATGTGTTTTTTTCTTTTCCCCACCTGAGAGATGAGAAAACTGAGTCCAGAGAAGCCTCACAGTTATTCCCCAGGCCCCAGTGTTGCAAAGGCCTGTGCCCTTGCAAGTCCTCAGAACAGGCGCAAGTGGAGTGCTTCCCCTTCTCCATCCTGTCTCCCTATCTCTCTGACAACAGCTGAGAGGATCCCGCTATGACATCAGTGGGCTGCTCCCACTCTCTCAGCCCTAGCACTGCTAAGAATCACTGGTAGCCACCATCGTTCAGAGTAAAAGCCAGAATCTGGATCAGCACGCTGGAGACCTGTGCCGTGACTTCTGGGCTCCTGCTGACCTCAAACCTCACCCACCTCCCCCTGCACACGCTCCTCCACGCGGCCACTGTGCTGCTACTACCCAAGGCCTGCTGCCCTCCCTGGAAGCCTGTCCTTTGCCCTGCTGCTGCCCCCCAGCCTGGGAAAGCTCAGCATCCATCCGATGAAAGAGGAAAGGGGACCAGGCAAAGGATGCAGCTGCGGTTCAAAGTCTCACCACAAGGCGACACTGAGGCATTTGCTTTGCTTTCACTGCCATCTTTGCAAAAACTGACCATTTCGACATTGGGAAGGAAAGAAAGAGAGGGGGAGGAAGAGAAGCAAAAGCAAAGGGCTAGGCTGTAACTCAGCGTCGGAGCACCTGGCTAGCATGTGTGAGGCCCTGGGTTCCATCCCCAGGCCCCACTCCCACAGGGGAAAGAATGGAACAACAACAACACAAAACCAAGATCTGAGGCTTCTGTTTCGGCAGCCATGTGAGCATTCAAGACCAAAAGTCTGGTACCGTGTTGGACATACAGAGAAGCCCAAGGCGCAGGTGTCCCCCAGACCCTCCACCTGCTAGGCCTGACAGCAGCTTTCTGGCCCTGCCAGCACTGTTCACCTATGAAATAGGCTCATAGACATCCCTGCCTCGGACAAGTACCAGAACTCAGTAGGTACACGCAGGCATTGGTGTCACAGGTGATACCCATTCAGCAGATTCTCTGTGTCATTATCCCTTATGATGCTCCCAGCCCAACCAGTCCCCTCTACCCGCTCTTGGGACCTGGGCTCACAGGCCCTCCCATGGTCAAGCCGCCCTGAGCTCTGCCATCACACCCACCCACCCTCCCCCAACAGCATCTCACCTTTCCTTCAGAGGGCACCGTGGGCCCCTGGGGCTGGAGGACGATGAGGTCCGGACCTGCGCAGGTGTGCAGCAGCTGAGCCTGGGCACGCTGCAGAAGCGTGTTGAGAACACTGGATTCGTTGACACTGATGAGAGAGGCCAGGTCCTCGGCCTGGTCCAGCTCGGGGGGGTTAGCCTGCGAAGCACACACAGGAATCCACGTGCCTCCTTTGCCCCCATGACACACATGTACGCACATGCACACACGTAAACGTATGCACGCCCGAAGGCACGCATACATGAACGCATGTGCTCATGTGCATGCAGACCCGGCTCACCATAGTCCTGCCCCTTGGAAGTCACGTGCCAAAGAAACAAAGACACTCGAGGGAGAGTGACCAGAGCCTCCCCGTAAAATAGGGGAGCCCCTTCTCCTAGTCCCCGTGCTCCCCGAGAGCACTTCTCTTCACTCTAGTCAGTTCTGTGTTCACTGCTCGATAAGGATAGATGCTCCCTAGATACACCCAGCAAAATTCGGAGCAAGGTCTTGTCTCAGATGCCACAAAAAGGCGATATTTCAGAGTGTGTACTGCTACTATCTCTTTTCTATGTCTTAAAAGAGAGTTCTGCGTGTGCTTTCTGGTACCGACAGATGAAAGTCAAATCCAAACTGTTTCTTGGGCCTCGTTACCCACTGAAATTTGATCCCTTAGAGATATTCCACAGTCCCTAAGAGAAAGATTGATGCCCCAAACTACAGGTTATCAAAACCTGTGCTACAGTTAACAACAAGTAATAGATTTATCTATGAGCTTCCTGGCAGCCAGAGTGAGAAAAGAAATCTGTAGCATGATTTTCAAGGTCCATAAAATGAAAAGCAGTCACTTTCCTGAATTGACCAGAAGAACCCCACTGTCAAGACCTTATAAGCATGTCTCTTGTGTGTTTTCACGAAGGTGATGCCATAGGCAGAGTAAATAGTTCCGTAATGTTACTCACCAGCAGAGAAATTTCAGTGGGGTATTCCTGTAACTCTTTCAAGGGCATCAAGCCAAAGTGGTATCTTCAGTCAGGCACAAGGAAAATCTCTTGCAGGGGTGAGAAGGAGGGTGCACAGCAGACAAGGATAGGACAGGAAACTCACCCTGTGGACATGCTCCTCATCAACCTCAGTGACTGTTTTGTCAGCATCAATGCAAAGTCGCACCCTTCCTGCCGGCAGGTCAGCTGTTCCCTCATCTGGCTTTAGCACCGTTGCTGGTTGAAGAGGAAAAGAAAAAGGAAGTGTGGAAAAGAGGAGGGGATGTAAAAGAATAGAGAAGAGAGTGTTGGTGCCAGGCCAGGGAGCTGGAGGGGGACAGAGACATGTCAGAAGGGAGCCACATCCTCCCCCACTAGGGTCTATTTACATGGAGGGTTCCCAGGTATGACCCACCAAAGCCTTGAAGGACAGAGGCTAAGACTGACTTACTGGGCCAGGCAAAATAGGCAGCCAGTTGGTTGGGGGCACTGGCCCATCTCCTACCTAGACCTAGGACCTAGACTGGCCCATCTTATACTTAGTAGTGGCATGCAGGCTGCCATTCCCCTTTGAGTGCCTGTGGCAGACATCGCTAATCAATTCCTCTTCCCAGCCATGTTGCAACCAGAACTCAGAATCACTCAGTAGAGTGCAGTCATCACGCACAACTAACTGATAAAGTGGGCTCATGAGATGGAATCTCTTTGCCCACCTGCTCTGAACTCTACAGAACTGTATGAACCAAACCACTTTTATGGCAGGGAAGAATTAGTTAATTAGCTATCAAGACTTAGATGTCATTGAAACAGTGCCCAGTAAGCCAGCTACCAAGGCTGAGCTATCCCCAACCCTCAAAAGGCCACACATCCGTATCTCTACTGTTCCTTACCAATCTCTTTCCACCCCCAAATTATGGTCAGGACCCAGCAAAGAGGGCCAATAACTAGATGGGACACAAGAGGAGCAGACTTAAACCCCAAGGGGGTGCTAACACCCTAATTACCAAGAGTAAATCCATCCTTCTGAACCAGCCAGACCTTCTCTGCCTCATACCATCTGTCCTCGTGAGCCTGGAAACAGAGATCACGCAAATTAAACCAGCAAAGTGACACCAGCCCCGCCCTAGTGTTCAGGGAACCTGTTACTTGGAAGTTTGTCAGAGTGTGTCCTGTGACTACTGAAGTCAGAATCTGTGTGTGTGGGGGGGTATTTAAATGCTGATTCCTGGGCTCTTCTCCTGGGCTTTGGAGTGGAACTTCCAGGATGGGCCTGAGAAAGTACATTTTAGCCCATCTGCTGTTTTTGACACCTCAGCTTTAAGAACTGTGGGGGGACATGGTAAATCAGCTGATCCCTATCAACAAAGTAGGGAACCTCTCTTTCTGAGAACCGGCTCCCATTGATGGCTAATTCTACCCCAGGACAGGCGCATGCACACCTAAGGACCCTCATTCATCAAGAAATACTTGCCCCCTCATCTGAGGGTCTCCTGCCTCTGGCACCCCTCTCTGATGCCCTGTCTACCCCTCACCCTCCCCAGGGGCAGGTATTTCCCATCCTCCATCTCTGGAGGGTCCTGCCCACTGCTCCCCACTCCCAGGCTGCAGCCCATCACCTGGTCCAAGTCTCCACTGTGGTCGCTTCTGCCCCGGTCCTGCAGGGCAGCCCCCTCCTGGGTCTGCATCTGTCCTGGAGGCTTTTCAGTCAGAGTCTCCAGAGAAGGCTCTGCACACCCCTCCTGCCGTGGCTCCGGGGCCCCAGCTGTATCCTTCACTTTGGTGCAGTGCTCCTCAGCTCTCTGTGCACTGCTTTCTGGCTGGCTCTCTGGCTCAGTGGCCGCAGGTGACACCCTGTCTGTAGCTGCTTCCTTGGGGGTTTTGCAGCCCTTCTCGGCCTGGTTCCCAGCTCTACCTGTGCTTGTAGCCTTCCTCTTGGGCTGCTCTAGCTCTTCTGATTTCAGGGCCTTGCTTGCCTTCCCAAGCTCAGTTGCTTCCTCCAGTGTCTGGGGAGTCTCCCCAGCCTGCCCTGCCTTCCCCTGCACTTGGCCCCTCTCTTCTATCTTGGTATGAGGCTTACTTGTCTTCCCTGAGGTACTTGGAGACTCACTTTCTCTGTCCTTCTTGCTTTGGGGACCATCTAACTTGCTTTTTCTGATCAGGGCCCCTCCCCACTTTCTCCACTGCACCTGGGGCCCAGCACGCTTCCCTTCAGCTCCCACATCCTTGGACACATTTCTCCTTTCCATCTTGCTTGGGGGATCCCCTCCCTCCTTATCCACTGTCCCCAGTTGCCCCTCATCACCTGCTCCTTGGCTTTGGGGCCTAGTCCTCTGTTCCTCTTTGCCCTTGGTCTCACCTCCTTTTGACCCCTTGGTCTGGGGGCCCCCACTCCCTTTCCCCACTGTGCCTTGACCCTTCTCGCCTTTTGTCCCTTGGCCTGGGTCCCCATGACCCTCAGCAGAGGTCTTCTCAGGCTTTGAGGCCAAATCCTCATTGCTGGCCTGAGGACCAGAAGGAGTTCCTGGAGTCTCCCCTTTCTTTGTCCCTCCAGGGTCTGTAACTGTGGGAGAAGTCTTGCAAGTGGGAACATCACGGGCTTGGGTCCTCTGCTCCGGCTTGGCAGCTTCTGTGTCCAGCTTGGCCACCATTAACAGCACATCACCCCTCCTCACTCCCTTCTTGAAGGGCAAGGATTTTCTGGCCGGTGTCCCCCTGGGGGCCGGTTCCTGGGGCCTCTCACCATTGATGCTGGTCATCAGCGCAGGGTCAGCACTGCCGGACCCCTGGCTGTCCTTGCCCGGAATGCTTGTGCCTTGTGGAGAAGTAGACTCTTTGTCCCCAGAAGTCTGTGGACTTCCAGATTTAGTGCCACTGTGGGCCTTGCTGTTGGGTTGGCTGATGGAAACTTCTGAGGTCTAGGAAAGAAATCACCATACTGAGCAGCTGACCCAACAGCTTTGCCATGCACTCATGCTTTCCACCCACCTATCCATCCAAATTACCCTCCAGCACCTCCAAGATCCCACAGGCTAGGAGCCTTGGCACAGAGCCTCAAGGCCAAGGGACAGAGTGGAAGGACAGTGAATTTGGGAGCCCCACAGAATCAAGTTCAACTCCTGGCTCTTGTACACACTCACAGTGTGGCCATAGGAAAACTGCTCTCCCTCTTTGAACTTGCATCCTTATCAACAAAACAAAGATGGTAAAGGCTGACCTTACAGAGTGGGTATGAGGATTTGTGATACTGAACAGAAAGTGAGCCACTGCACATAGCTATGGTGCCTGGCTTAATCCCCAGCCCTCGTCTGGCCCTTCCACCTGGGACCACGCTAATGCAGCCTCACATTCACCTGTGCTGGGAACTGGGGCTCACACCCACTCTTGCACTCAAACCAGCCCTGAGATTGATTCCTCCTACCAGGCCAAGCCTCCACATCTCTTTTAGCAGGTCCTCTTTCTCACTTGAGCCATTGCCATGGCCTCGGAACTGGGTTCCCTTCTGCTGATCCCATGATGTTGGTGGCTGCCCACAGCTTACAGGAAAATCACTCCACACCATATCAGACATTCAAATCCTCAAGGAGGAGCACCCGGCCCCATTCTGGTCTGATTGTCCCTTCTTATCTCGTGCTACACGGGACATCTCCCACCCTCCCTGACCCGTCCCTACCTCTCTGAGTGGCTACCAGCGCACCCTCCCTCTTGTCACTTTTTCACCATCTGCTCATCGTTCTATTTCCAACTTGGCAGTCCCTCTCCACAAAGCTGTGCCTGAACACCTCTCTCAGAAGCCATCTCATACATCTCTGGAGTTCCGGAACAATGGACTGGGGCCTCCATCCCAGCAGTGACCACATTCCGAGCTCCATTCTAGCTTTTATTTGTGTCCTTCTCCTGTGTTAGGGGTGGATGCCACAAAAGCACGTACAGCCCTCTTCTCACCTCTGATAATGGCAGTGACCAGAGACCCTTCGCACCGGGCCCTGCATCACTATGATGCAGCATCTTGCTGAAGCTTCCTGAGGATGCAGAGAGGTAGATGTTCAACTGCACCCCATTCTGCAGACAGGAATGCAAACACAGAGATGCCAGGGGTCCCGTGATAAAGCTGCAATGTGAAGCTGGGCCTCTTGGACCCAAATGCTGCTGCCCTCAACAGCTGAATATTATATGCCCTTTCTTGACTTTTTTTTTTCTTTTTGAGACAGCGTTTCTCTGTGCCATTCAGGCTGGCCTTGAACTCACTTTGAGCCCAGACTGGCCTCAAACTTGCAGTGACTGCTTCAGTCACCCAAGTGCCAGGATTATGGCCATGTACCACCATGTCTGGCCCCTTTCTTGACTTTCTAAGGTTCTTTGGAATTTCCTGAGAGCTTAAAACCCAGACATCTTGCCCTGCCCTGCTCACAAGGCCTCTGAGGTGGTCAGTGTGGCTGCTGTACCTCTGGTGAGTTCCGTGCACTGCCAGAGCTCAACACCCAGCTCTGCACCCCCGGCCAAGCGGCTCAGACTGACCTCCTGGGACTGCAGGACACAGTCTCAGAAGAGAATTCACTGCACCTGACAAGTCTCACCCCCGTCTACACCCTCCTGAAAAGTGAGTCACTGCCTTATTTTTAACCAACTGCCGCAGAGGAGTCAGGAACATGGGGATGCACCACACAAGCTCACCAAGCCCAGCCTCCCCCACGCTGCATGCCCGCAAGGTCTGGTCCTTTAGATTCTCGTAAAGCCCTTTGTTCCCTACTGCAGGTTTCTCCACAAATGGAAGGAGTAGCCCCTCTAGAGTCCCTGGAGTCAAGAGGAAATGCATAGCACATCTATTTCACAGGTGAATAAACTGAAACCTATGGCAGGGAAGAGACTTGGCCTGGACTGCACCCAATGATGAGGCCAGGGCCAGAGCCAGTTCTCCCTGACATTCCGTTCGAGGGCTCTGCCATTGCTTCTTGGCCCCCCACCCTGCCACATGGCCTTAGAAAAATCAGGTCACCTCTGTAAGCCTCACACCCCTTCACACCACGTGGGAATGGATCCCGTGGCTCCTTGCCAGGAGTCTCTGGGGACCAAATGGGACTATTGTGCTGGCACAAACAGAGAGCGTCCAGGGTTATTTATTGCTGAGGACAAGAAACTTCCATCACCAGGGGCCAGTCACAGGGATATGTTCCAGAGGCTACCCTGCTTCAGCTCCTGAAACATCCCGGCTTTTGAGCAGCCACCTGCTGTGTTCTAGGGCTTGTCCATCTCCTGCCTTGGCTCTGAGCCTCTATCCAGGACCAGCAGTGACAATTTGTCCCCATGCTCAGCTCAGTTTGGTTTCCTCTCTTGTTCACAGTGATGTCAAATTGGTCCACAGCCTTATGGACCCCTGTTCTCCCCAACTCTCCAAGGCCATCACGTTAGCCACCTCAATCACCAGATGGCTCTTCCCTGGGCAGCTCACAAAGATGGAGAACACGCAGGCCCATGGTCTGGCTCAGCCTCTATCCGGCCTCAGGACACTGAGCAAGTCATTGACCTCCCAGAGCTCAGTCACCAACCCTGAGTGAGGGCTCATCCACCCCACTGCCGCAGCATCCTGAGTGAGCCCGTGAACAGCAAAGTGAGCACTGTCTGGTGATACACAGAACTCTGTACTATTTTCTCAAGACCTGACAACTGAAGTCTGGAGCCAACTGAAGTCAGGCAGGCCTAGGGACAGCGCTGTCCTCCCACAACAAGGCTCAGCCAGAATATTTCCACAGCTGCTGCTGTTTCAGCTGCCGGAGGACTTCCTGATGCAGCAAAGTTATTGTTACTAGACAGGGGCAGGCAAGTGTGGGACTAATCAGGCAGACAGAAGCTAAAGTGGAGGAGGGAGGTGACAGCATGGCCATTAGGTTCAGGCCATGAGGCCCATTATGAAAGCATGCCCTTTGCCCCTGGGGCACACTGTAGAGCAAGAAGAAAAGATGCCCTTTCTGAAAGCCTCACACAGTGATACTCCCAGGATGCACTGCGCTCCAGGCTTGCCACCCTAGCCCAGCCTCCTTGCCTAAGGAGCTGGAGGGAACCTGGCCCCCACCAGGGACTAGTTAGGCTGCATCATGTTCAGTGATTGCTTCAATCCATCAGTAGTGCCCAGAACAATGAAAGATTTTTAGTGGACATCAGACAATCAGAAGGGATGCCAGTTGGGGCAGAGGACTAAGGTCCCTAACTTGGCCACCCATTGGCCCTACGATTATTGGACTTTGCCATTCCAAGGGACTCAGGAGAAAGGGAGGGGAGGAAGGCAACTGGGGGGCTCTTGAGATCCTTAAGCCATAAGTATTTTCCACCTGATACACAGCAATTTCAGTACTTTAGCAGCAATACATCTACATCAGTGAGTAGCAACTATCTCGAGTCTCTGTTCCTGCTTAAAGTGAGCTAACTATGTACCTTAGCTAGTATGCAGCTTTTCCTTTCTGCAGAAGTAGGGCAAAATCAGAGTGCCTCCCGAGAATCAGTCATGCTGAGACTGGGAGGATCCAACAAGAAGCCAAATAACCAGTCTTTCTGGTAAGCCACGCAAGCTGCATAGGTTCCAGGAAGACAGAAGTCAGGGCCTCCCATGAGCTTACCAGTGCACAGGCTAAGAATCAATCCTCCCAACCCCCGTAAGCAACCCACTGGTTCGGAGGACAGGCCAAGTTGATAGCAACTAAGGTATATAAAGCAACTAAATGCTTGTATCGTTTGGTCAATTTTGCAGGCCTGGCACCAGCAGTCTGAACATCTCTTGGGAGGATGAGAATATGCAATATAGCAAATATGGGGGGTTTCCTTGCATCTTGTCTTTGAAATCCAATATTGTTCTCACTGTTTTGCTTTGTTCCGATTAACTGCTTTGCTTTATTCATTATCCTGTTTTGATTGGTTTTATTCTGTTTTGTTTTTGGTTTGATTTTGCTATACCTGATGAAATGGACAAATATTGTGAAGATAACATAAGTGAAATAAATCAGACTCATATTTGTAAATATCGTATTGTCTCCCTAGTGTAAAAAATAAATAACAATTAAAAAACTGAAAGAGTAGTAGGATCCAAAATGTACAATAGATATTGTAATAAGGAAAGGGAAAGAAAGTGCTCAAAATTAAAGAACAGCTGGGATAGGGGAAAGGAGAAATGGAAGAAAGGAAAAGATGATATGTTTGTAGATATACACATATAACTGTATGTATGTATAAGTATGCAAGATAGATGACTATACTACTAATTCTCTGTTAGTTCATCAGAAAGAATAGTTTGTGTTGTCATTGTTTGATTGTCTGGTCATTTTTTATGCCTAGATCTTGTAACTTGAACAACTACGTCTAAGATAACTATGCAATACATTGACTAGTATTAATTTCTT
This sequence comes from Dasyprocta punctata, assembly GCA_004363535.1. NCBI lineage: Eukaryota > Metazoa > Chordata > Mammalia > Rodentia > Dasyproctidae > Dasyprocta > Dasyprocta punctata. The sequence continues at coordinate 19,146 of RJWM01017793.1, read as the reverse complement.
ACTGCTTTTTTAAATTATGTATTACTTCTACCTTTTTTTCTGTTTTCCTTTTTTTAAATTAAAAAAAGATAACAAGATATACTATGATAGCAATTGTTGTTTTCTTAATATACTGCTTTGAAATTCTGTACCAGTTTTGCTGCTTTGTTTTGATTGACTTTGTTCTGTTTCATTTTGTTGGATTTTACTACCTTTAAAATAAAAAAATGAAGTAGGGTAAAATCATCCCCACCCATCATATATCAACTGCTATCATTCATTAATTCATTCATTCAACAAACATTTATTGAACATTTACTATTGGACATATATTACGAAACCTGCTCAAGATGCAGATTGAATGAAAGAGGAAGTCATTGCTCTTACAGAAATCCTAGTCTAACCAGTCCTATGATCAAATATTATGCTTTCCAAAGTAAAGATGAGCATAGGAGGTACAGTGGAAATCAGAGGAAGGAGAACAAGGGGAGAACATCTAGAGATGTACTATTGGGATAGATTTTGAAGGTTGCATAGGAATTCAACAGATAGAGTTGAAGAAAAGACATTCTTCAAAGCAGAGACAGCAGAGCCAAGGCAGAATGGATTGACTTGGAGGAATCTTACAGGACAGGAAGTGAATGCGTTTGGAAAAGCACCTGGTTCCCCTCCTGAGGGCCACTCACCTCTCGTTCTGGTGAGGCAAGCACTGCCTCTTTCCTCCGTCTTGCTTCCTTGGACTCTTTCTCAGTCTCCCGGACCAGCTGCCGAATGAATCCCCCTGGGATGACAGAGAACAGAGGAGGAGGCGAGGATGGCGGCGGGCTCTTATCCTCCTCCCGAATCTGTTTGCAGAAGTAAGCAAGGAGAGATCTGAGTGAGCTGGCAGGGGCAGGCTGCCCCCAGAGAAGGTGCCATGGAGCCTGCGAGGACCACAGAGAATACCCATAACCCAGCCAGTGTATGAGGCCACATCAAAGTGGGGAAGCCTCAGGGGATTCCAAAGACCCCATAACAGTGCATGAAGATGGAATGCAGTAGAGGCTACCCAGCCAATGCAATTTCTGCCTGAAGCAAGTCCTTGTCATTTGAACTTGGGCCATCAGGGCTCTAAGTTCCCTACCATGGCTTGGGATAGACCCATCTCTGAGAAGACCTGCCCTGGAAAGAACTTCTCTGGCTTCCAGAATGGGGTGGACCACTGGCAACCACTCATACATTCTCATCCCACCCCTTGGAGTTAATATAATAGATCCAACACTGAACACTTCACTTCCTGAGTGCCAGGACATGGCAGGGGACACAGGGGCCTGCAACCAAAGTTTATACAGTTGGCCCTCTGTGTCTGTGGCTCCCACATCTATGACTTCAACCAACCGCAGGGAAAAATATTTGCATCTGTGTGAAACACATGCAAACTATAATACAACCTAAGAACTATTCCCATAGTATTGACACAGTCCTGGGTATTATAGGTCACCTAGAGATGATTTAGGGTATTCAGGAGGACATGTGTAGGTTTCATGCAAATACTACACCACTTTATATAAGGGACTTGAGCATCTGTGAATTTTGATATCTGCAAGGGGTCCTGATACCAATTCCTCATGGGTACTGAGGGACAGCTGTGTAAAGACCCAGCCCTGTAGCTCCAGCTCCCTCAAATGACCCCACTGTGTCTTTTTCATGGCCCTTAAACCAGCACCTTGGCAGCTACAGTCTACCTAAAACTGACTCCTAAAACAGGGATCCTGGGCAGTGATGTTTTACCACTAGAAATGTGTCCAAGCCAGAGCTGACCAGCTATGCTAAAAGCTGAGACCCCTCAGAGAGTGACCTTGGAGGCTGATACACAGGACCAAGTGTGGCCAACTGGTATGTGTCTTTCACCTGGATCACTGGGGCTGCTTGTGAGAAAAAAATAAATCACCAGGGCTTTATATGGAAGAGCCACACTCTGGTTTAAAATAGTTTCTTTATCAGGGTTTCTGCACGTGTCTAGTAAAGGCTTGCTGTCTGCAGCCCAGCTGATAAAAGGATCCAAAGGAGACAGGAGGCAAGGAGATGGGGCGGGGTGGGGGTTCTGACCCAGACTTCTGCCCAGGCATGGGATGTGGGTAGGTTATGCAGGCCAGGCTCAGGACCAAGACCCACTTCATAAAAGAGAATGTCTTAAGCTGGTGTTGCTCTCTGCTTCTTCCAGCACAGGCCCTAACACTGTGCCCAGGCAGCCTGAGAAGACCAGGGGGCATCCAGAAGGAAGCCTCTTTCCTTGCTTCTGCCTCCCAGCAAATGGCATGCACAAAGCTGGGAGGCCACAGGAATGATGGAGAGACAGAGAGAGAGAGAGAGAGAGAGAGAGAGAGAGAGAGAGAGAGAGAGAGAGAGAGCCTTGTGAGAAGTACAAGGAGGAACTGGGAGGAATGTCCCATTTCTAGTCCTCCATGGTGACCGAAGGTAGGGACCACGAAAATTCACCTCTGTGGTATCAGCCTGGCAGCCAACAGCCCCACCTTTGCCCCTCTTCCTCCCACACACCCCCCATGAACACCAAGACCAGGCGGTGTGAGTCTTCCCTCATTCTCATTTCCCAGCCTCCAGCTCAGGGCCGTCAAGGGCATGATCACCAGTGCCACCTGGGTCAGGAAGGCAGGGCTATCTGAGCTGGCTAAGGAAAGGTGGCAGCTGGACAACCCCTGGAGAGAGACACCAGTCAGACTCCCTGCCCCCAGTGTGATGGGTCCTCAGAGCCCGCAGCTGCTGCCCAGCCCAGATTAAGACTTTCCTTCTGCTCCCACAGGGCGAGACGTGATGAGATGGCCATGCTGGGCACCGCTGGGGCGTGAGGCGATGAGATGAGTTGATGAGCGACGAGCTGGCGAGGCGAGATGGTGCTCCCCGCGGGCAGCACAGAACAGGCTTTACAGACACACACAGAACACGAGATAGGCGAACAAAGGCCTGACACACAGAGACACGGGGGGAGAGAAAAGAGACAGATTAGTCCATGAGCACTCTCCGCTCCCACCACCGCAAGGCCATGGGGCACGCCCACCAAGGGAAGGGAACAACCAGGGACAGTGAGGGCTGTTCAGGCTCACGAGGACAGTGGTCAGCAAGGGGGCCACTGGCCATGGATCCGAGTGGCAGCAGCCTAAACTCCTCTTACCCACATGTTATCCCTTTATGAAGGCAAAACACACAATCGGGCAAGAGCATCATCACTCACATGCTGCCCAGTGGCTCTTACAAAAGACCGTTTCTACACATCTAGCACATTGGTCAAGAATATGAAGAAGTTCGAAAACAGAAAGATCTATCTGGGTGTGATGATGCATACCTGTAATCCTAGCACTCTGGAAGGCTGAAGTAGGAGGATCACAAGTCTGAGCCCAACCTGCACAACTTAGCAACATTCTATCTCAAAATGAAAAAGGGGTAGGGAGGTAGCTCAGTATGAAGGATCTGGGCTCAATCCCAAAACTACCAAAAAAAAATTTTTTTTTTTTAAATGCAACTGACGGCAATAGAAGGGAGAGGAGTGCTGAGCTTTTGGCTGGGAAAGCGTGCAAGGAGCCTTTGTAGTGTACTGGAAATCTCCCCTGTTGTGACCCAAGAGATGCCAATGTGAGTGTCATATGCAAAAATTCATCCTACTGTACAACCGGGATCAAACATTTTACAAGCAGAACATTACCAGGCCCCTAGAGCCTCCCTGTAGTCCCCGTTCCCTCAAGGGCAACTGCTACACCAACTGCTAATGCCAAGGCAGAGAACTGAGTCCTCTTTTAGTAAGAGGATGGTCACCTGTATAGCTTGATCATGCAAATTAGATGAGAGCAGGAAACACAGCTCCCAGTTGGTCCCCACTTTGGGGATAGGATTTAGTCATCATGTTGAAAGCCTCAGCATTAATTTTGGACCTAGAAATCTGCCTTGTGGACACAAAATTGTTGAAGTAAGCTTAAACCAGAAAATGCCATCATTGAGTCACTTAAACCGTTAGCAAAACAAACACAGTGCCCAATACCTAAAGATTATCAAATAAAATCAAGTGCATCCAAGGAACATTACAACTCCATGGAAGAGAGTTTTAAGAAACATCGGTTTTAAGTAGCTTTATCAAGGTTTAATTTGTGTGCCATAAGAGCCACCCATTGTGAGTGCACAATTTGATAATTTTTTTCCTTTTTGCGGTGCTGGGAATGAAACTCAGCCTCAGTAATGTGAAGTGGGCTAAAACAGTGGAATACAGTGTTGCACAATGAAAACTAACCAAAACTTGCAAATAAAAAAAAAAAAACATGTAAAATCAAGTGCAAGAAAATACACCAGAGTCTTCATGGATGTGCCATGAGAGGATGCTCTTTCCCCTTCCTTCCATGCTCCCTTCTAGCTCCTGGCCGTGCCCTCTGAGAAGTGTCCCTTACAGACCTCTCCCAGCCTCTTCCTGGGAGATGCGTCCATCCCCCGCTGTTAGAGCCATCACTGGCCAAGCACTTTCTAGGCCTTGTGGGTATGGAAGTGGCCACATCCAGTGATCGATGCATGAGAAGACAGCTTGGGCATCTGGGCCTCATGGCAAGTGTGAGGCAGAAATGAGCTGGACCTTGGACCAGCAGAAGCTGACTCTCAGTCCCTCGCAAGAGCCCACCACAAGGATGCTCTCCAACTCTGCGTTCATCAGAGGGGTTGGGGGTTGCAGGAGGGAAGAGGACAAAGACCCCCTGCTCACTGTCCCCGTGGGAGGCACTGGAGAGACCCTGAGTGACTCACAGGTGACCAGCCTGAAGAGCAGAGCTGGACTAAGAATAGGCCTGACGCGAAGCCCTGTCCTGGCTGTGGCCCATCCTCTCCAGCCCAGCCTGGCCACATCATGGCTGCTGCCCAAGGATCACTTAGCTTCAAACTCCAGGGAATCCTGGCTTCGGGTGTGGCTGTCCTCAACCTTTGGGTGCCACTCACATAAAGTCTCCCCTTGAGAGGCAGCAAATAGAGCCCAATGGGGCCTCATTCTCTCTGTTCTTAACCCTCAAAGCTTTGAGCCAGCCCCACTGACCCAGGGCCAGGTGCCAACCCCACACCAAGGCTTTGTCAGCCTTAATTTAAGCAAATGTTCATATCACCACGTCCCCTCCAAGCTGAAATGCATGGCTGCCTCATCAGCAGCTGTTTTCAGCCCATGAGGAACCTCCACACAGATTCCTGCAGAAGCCTCGAGTCTTCCCTTGGGGAAGAGGGAGGCTGGCAAAGGAGAGGCAGACCTCAGAGCCAGGGGTGACGTGAACCATTTTCCATGTATGCTAGATCTGGAATGCCAGTGGGTCCTTTCCCCACCTCCACACAACAGATAGTCAGACCTCCAGGAACCTCATCTTTCACAAAAGATAAATGTGCAGGGGTTTGTGATACCAACGGGACACTCATGACTACCTTTCCAGCAGTTTTTCCCTTCAGTCCTCCAAGTCAGCTACACTGACCTCTGGGTTCATATTCCAACCTGTTTCTTGTGCCTAACACACAGCTCACACACTTCATCCCTTCGGGTCTTTGCTTGGAGTCATCTTCACAGTGAAAATGCCTTCACCTCTATTTAAGTTGCAGCTTAGTTCCCTGCCCCATTCCACACCCCTACAAGGGTCAGAATTTCCCTCTGCTCCATTTTCTTCAATATGTGATATTTGTCAAACAAATGAATGAGTGAATGAGTAATTAGTGGGGTGAGAAGGAACATAGCAGCAGATCTGTGGCAGTGACTTCTACCATCCACTCGTGCATCTGAATCCATACACAATGGAATTGCACATCTTCATGGCCCCCCAAAGCTCTCCCAGCCTCAGTTTCCTTCTTTGTAACATGAGATGACACCCACCTTTGAAGCAGGTACCAACCACTGGTCACTGCCCTCAACCATGTTTCTATTTTCACTTGACACCATGGTGACAGCTGGCCTGGGGACCCCAGTACAAAAGGACTCACTGATATTTAGAGTGAGTCAATGATACACCAAGCACTGAGTGAGGTCCTGCCACAAAACTGCCCCGGCATCCTGAAATTCCCACTGGACCTGGAACATCCTGATACTAAAATCCCTTTCACAATATATTCTTACAACTGTGCCACATCACTAGCATCATTCCCAGGGCAGACAGCAGCTCAGAGAGGCGGGAGTATTGGCCTGAGGTCACCCAGTAAGGTGAGACTTGCCCCCAGATATGTCTGAATCTTCTAGTCCATGCCAGGTCCCCATATCCTAGCTCCATATCATCCATCAAGGGGTGCCAGACCAAGGCTCAGAGGTCTCCTGTACCCAATAGCAAGTTGGGGAATCCCAAGAAGTTGACTCAAGTGAGCACATCCTTGGGTAGGGTTGAATGTACGAGGAAGAGATGCTGAAATTTGCTTAGCCTTTGCTTGGTGCCAGTCACAGGGCTGGATATGCTATGGGCTGGGGATCAGGGAGGTTAACAAATTCACTCATGGTCGCACAGGAGGGAAAAGAATGACTGGGCACCTAAATCTCTGTGCTGCTGCCCAGACGAACTCTCTGCCCTCCCTACCTCAAAGGCGAATGCAGCAAAAGCAGAGCTGGTGAGGAGAGCATTTCCGGGGGCTGGCCTCTGCTGTGCTGGGAACCCAAGTGACCACATTCTTTGCTCTCCCCAGCTCTCTCTGAGGTGGACTCAGCCAGTAGCCTCATCTCAGAACACCCAGGCAGAGGCAGGGAGATCCCTTGTACCCAGCCAGGAGGAGTGGAGCAGGTCCTGGGACAGAGACAGGCCAACTGCAGATGCTGTGCACATGGCTGCCACAGCACAAGGTCTCCCCACGTAGCCAGCCACTCTGCTGACATGCAGCAGCTTCTCCATGACAGCTATGCTCTTCCCCTTCTGGATTCTTACCCACATGCACCATCTCTCAGGAGTCTGTCTGGCATCTCAGCTCTGACACCCCGCCTGAGCCTCTGAAAGCTTCCTGCTTCCTCCACCGTGACACCCAGTCACCCTGCCCTTGGCTCAACTGGGAACTTGGCTTAAATCACTCTTGGGCCCTGTACCATTTCCATCTACACTTGGACTTCTGCCTCTCCCCAGCTCATCAGTGTCACTACTAATTCCTAGCTGGCCCTCAAGGGTCCTGGGGATGGGCAGAGTGGTTGACTGCTGTGGACTCTGGCACAGAGCTAAGTTACACAGTGGAGACAAGCTGACCACCTGACACCAGCTATCTGAATGTCACATGGGAAGCCAGGTACACAAGGGATGGGGCTGCTGGGAGAACCGACAACACCCCAATCAGTCCTGAGTCTGGGTCTTCAGACACACAGTTATATTTTGTCTTGCTCTCTGCCTGCAGACACTGTTCCCTTGGGTTTAACCCACTGTGCCCTGTGCTTCCCACCCAGCTGGTGAGGTCAGTGCACTGAGCCCCTGGGCCATCACTTGCTAGCCTTACCTTAATGGTCACAGTGCATCCTGCTCCGTGCCTTCTTCTTAAATGCATTCCTAGAGTGACCCATCTAGGCTCTGCACTGCCCTCACCACACAGCCAACCTGCTCCCTGGAGAAGGACAGTGAGTTCGTCCTCACCATCAACTTGATTGGATTGAGCAATGCCTTGGAAGTTAGTAAAGCACACTTCTGGGTGTGTCACTGAGGGTGGTTCCAGAAATGATTGGCATGTGGATCAGCAAGCTGAGGGGACACCACCTTGAATGTGGGGGCTCTGATGGAATAAAGCAAAAGCAGCGGGGAAACCCATTAGCACAAGATTTCTGCCTCTGCTTCCTGACTGCCAGAAAATAGCAGCTTTCCCCCACCATATCCTTCCACTATGATGTTTCTGCCTTGGAGACCCCCCAACCATGGACTGAACCCACGAACCAAAATAAATCTTTCCTCTTTTAAGCGGTTTATGCCAGGTATTTTGTCACGGTGACAGAAAATTGATTAACAGCTGCCTGGGAGAGGACTGAATGACTGGAGTGAGGTCATGGCTCCAGCATCCATGTGGCCTGTTTTCTCCAAAGGTCATCCTCAGTCCGACTGGCTCTGAGCTCCAAGAGGTGGATCACTAGGGATTTCTCCCCCTCCCCCTGGGCTTGCTTCCCCTCTGGCTTTCCCTTGACTTTGGCCAGAGGACAGCCTTAGCAAGAGACCTACATAGGGAAGGAACTGGAGGTCAGGAGTTTTATCTACCTCTACCCTCTACTCCCTCCACATCGGTTCTAGTCTTGGCAAATAGTCTCTCTGTCTATAACCACAACTCCTCTGAGTGATCCAAAGACCCCAGCTGTCACCAGACTCCTCTACTACTCTTCTGTCCCTGCCCCACAAGGCCCATGGCCAGTAAGGAATTCCTTACTAAGGAATTCCTGCTAATCTCTGGCTTTGTCTCCTTAACCCCATGCACACTTCTAGCAAGATTGACTTTGTTCAACAGGCCCTCCAGAGTACCAGCTGAGTATGCACTTTTCCAGAAGGATCTTGAGGGATACTTCCAAAAATAGGTAGATTCCAACTCCCATATCAATTCTGATAGACAGGCAGTGTACTGGGGAAGATCCTGAGTTATGTCCAAATTCAACAGGAAAGTTTTCTAGGGTTAACTAGTAATTTCTGCCATGGGCATTGAAATGGTTGGGGTAGTGCTTGTGACACATGCTTGCCATTCTAGTCTGGTGTTTTCCTTGCCAGAATGAAGCAAGAAGCTATTCAGACTTTATCTGGAAGGGTTCCCTGATGACTCTTCTTGTTTGTTTGCAGAACAGGGAATTGAACCCACAGTTTTCTCACTGAGCTACATCCCCAGCCCTTTAATAATTTTAGAACAGGTTCTTGCTAAATTGTAAGTCCCCCAGGCTGGACTCGAATTTGTGTTCCACCTACCTCAGCCTCTCAGAGTGCTGGGATTATAGGCAAGTGCTATCATGCCCAGCTTCTCTGATCACTTTTAGGATGTGAGTGTTCCATCAAAGGACAGATAATGGGCTACAGAGAGCTGTGTTATCTAATACAGTAGCCACTAGCCACACATAGCTAGTTTAACATAAATTAATTAAAATAAAAAATAGAGCTTCTCAGTCGCATGAGGCATATTTCAAGTGCACAATGGGTAGTGGTTACCTTATTGACAATATAAGTACAGTTTCTGTCATCACAGAGAGCTAGTGCTATTGAACTGTACTGGACTGAAAGAGTAGTTCTCACCATGTGGAAGTCATGACTGCCAGTAGACATCTGGCAGTGCCTGGAAACATTCTGGTTATCACACACACCTGGGGAGGAGGTGCTGCTGGCATCTAGCAGGCCAAAGCCAGGGAAGCTGCTACCCATCCTGCCCAGCACATGACAGCCCCCACAACAAAGAGTCATCCCGCCCAAGTATCAACAGTGTGCAGATGACACTAGTCCAGACTCTGGTCTAGAAGAACCATGGCAAGTGGAGAGGAGCATAGAGGGAGAAAGAAAGAAATGCAATCTTTGATGCAGACAATAAATAGACATGGCACAGACTGAAATGAGAAAATGAGCCACTTACTGTTGGTAAAAAAATTCAGAGGAAAAGCTGGCCGCTAAACCTCACTGATCCTGTTTCTTCCTCTGTAAAACAGGGACAATGTCACCTACCCTTTTGATAATCACTGGCTTAAATGAGATAATGAGTGTGAACAGGCTTTGTTGTCTGTCCTGATGAAACAATATTGTACAAATCGTTATCCTAACCTGCATTATTTAGCAGATTCAGTTAAAAATTCCAGGTTTAAGCAGAAAAGTATTAAATACCAGCTTTATTTTAGGGTCACTTAACCCTGCAAATCTCACTTCCTGATCTGTAAAATGGGGCTAAAGCAGTCACACCCAAGCCCACAGGAATATTAAGCACGAATGAGACATTTAATCCCATTCAGCAGCCATGTCTCTCTCTCTACTCAACAGCTAACCCAGCTGCCCTCTGTGAAATGGAGACTTCAACCCAGCTGTCCCTGAGAAACAGCTGAAACTGTGCTCAGTCTTTGGCAGTTGGAGACACAGTCCCTGAGACCTAAACCTTGAAATTCTTGCTATCCCCAGCATGAGTACCGGCCACAGGCATGGGCAACTCATTTGGCCAAATCCTGAGGATTTTCTGTCTGCTGCTAGAATCTATCGTTTTTGTTGCTGTTGTTGTGATGGTGGTTGCGGTTGTGGTTGTTGTTGTTGTTGTTGTTTTAAAATAGTCAAGCACCAGACAGAAGCACAGTAATAGAGCGGAAAAGAAAAATTACAGAGCTGGGTGAGTCATGGGGGTGGGGTGATTCTGATGAAGCCTGTGGTGTGGCGCTGAGGGTGCTCTGAACCCTTCAGATAGGATGGGGTGAGAGACAGAGGAAAGGAGGCAAGGAGGGAAGGATGGAGACTGGCACCTTCCTAGATGTCCAAGTACCTTGCTTGTATCATAAAGTTCATTTTGTTTCCCTCTATTCAAACTAGACCTGAGATTTAATCCTTTCATCTTGGAGGAGGATGGAAAATGTTTTAGGAGCAGGGATAACAGGGAAGATTGGGGCACTTCTAACAAGGGGAGTGAAGTAGCTTCCTGAGTGCCAGCCTCTAAGACGGAGGCTGCCCTTAACCCAGTGCTGGCCCTGCAGGGCTGCGTGCCCTTGAGCAAGTTGCTTCTGCTTTTTGTGCTTCAACTGCACCACATATAAACATGCGGTGGATTGGGAAGCACTTGGGGCCCAATATTTGTCTCACATCCACCTCCTTCATTTTTCAAACAATTCGATTCTGTGTAATTTCAGCAGGAAGGTCATGCCACACACTACAGCAACCAAGCCCCTGATCAAAATGGGCCCTGCATATGGTCGTTGTCATCTCTAGGGACCAGTTACACCAGGGCCCACAAGAGGCCAGCTCCCATGGTCCCATGGAGACAAAGCCCGAGGTCCCACCTCCTGGCTGCTCCAGGCAGGTCTCTCCAGCTGGACTCCAGTTCTCATCTCTAAATGACACCAAAGGGTGGACTTCAGCCTAATTGAATCTTTGCAACAGTCAGATCCTAATGAAATGCCATGCAGGTTTTTCACACTGGTGACCATGCAGTGTGACAAACCCTGTGCCATGCTGCAGTCCTCTGTCATGCGATCTGCCACCAGAGACAAGCAGCGCTAGATGCATACCAGAGCCACCTTGGAGGGTTTCGTTATGCCTGTTACTGGCCCAAGTCCCTCAGGAGTGTTCAGTGGGTCTGGGATGAGCCCAGAAACCTGCATTTAAAAACCCCTCCCCAGGCCAGCTAGCTGGAGAGGTCAGTGGCTGGCACTTGGACAAACACCCCCAGATGGTGGTTCCTGAGGTCTTTGAGAGTCCCACCCGCTATCAGGGGCCAGAGGGGACACTAAGCTTCTAGTGGGGAAAGGACATGTCCAAGGTCACAGGGTCAGCAGAGCCCAAGCCAAGTGGCTCAAGGTGACCAGGCCAATGTGCAGGTAGAATTGAAAACCTGTTAACTGGTGACATGCAGGTGCTCAAATGCAGGGACCAGGAGCCTCTCTCTTCTCATTCTATTTCTCAACTTCCTCTTTCTTCCTCCACTGTTCTTCTTTATCCTCTTCCTTTCTGCATTTCTTTCTTATTTGTTTTGGTACTGGGCATTAAACTCAGGGCCTTTGCACTGAGCTATATCACCAGCCCTTTTAATTTTATTATTTTGAGACAGCATCTCACTAAGTCACTATGTTGCCCAGACTGAGTTTGAACTTGCAATCCTCCTGCCTCACCATCCCAGTGTCTTCTTTTTTCCTTCTCCTTCTCTTCCCCTTTCATTATCTTTCTTTTGTACCCCTACCCAGCCTCTGCTATTACTTTCTAGATACATCCTCAGCTCACACAGGCCCCTCCCTGTCTGCCCTTACACCCTGCAGGACACACCAGGCACAGGAAAATACCACTCGGCTCCCTTGCTTAGAATGCAGGGGACCGCCATCTCACTGGGACACTCCGCCTCCAGGAGCTGGGCCTCAAACAATGCAAGGGTCTTCTTGAATGTCCATAAACTAAAAGTAACAGCCTAGAGTTCCAGGCCTGCAGGACAAAACTCCAGGTCCTGCCCATACAGGTCAAGCTCAGGTCAGGCATCTTGCAGCCAGTCGGGAGGTTCCTAGGCCCTTCTCATCAGCCATCTCCATGGGAAACTCTCAGAGAGACTGTGGCCCTGAGGCCTGCAGCAGTGAGGCGTTCAGACTTCTGGAAGGCAGCCCCATGTCACCTGCCAGCCCAGCCACTAAGACCTATAGATTTTCTTCATTCAGAGAAGAGCCTGGTAACAATGAGTGTGCCACACCAAACACCTCCTCTCAAGGAAGTGCAGCATGACATTGGAAACTTCGGCCTTGAGCCACCTCCCCTCCCCCACTACTCCTGCATGATTTATTTGAAATTTAAAAACCATTAAAATTAAAAGTGACACTGAGCGGCACTAAAAATATGAAACGGGAAGCACCGGGCTGCCTGATACCTAAACCACTGAAGCAGAAATCACTAATATTTTAAAAGAAATATGAATGCTGATGTCTGGCCGCTAAGATTCAGCAGTAGAGGTTAACTCAGGACTCTGGGCATGTTTTTAAAAATTATTAACAAATATCCAAGTCTTCAGGAAACTGATCAGTTTAAAAATGACCCACTTAGCCCAGGGTTGGATTGTAAAATCCCTCCACAAAATAGTCTTGTTTTTCAGAGTGAACAACACAGGCAACAGTCAAAACAATAAGGCCTCGGAAACCTTCAGCATCAGAAAGGCTGAAAATAGACGGATCAAAAGCACCCAAGGCCTCCTGTCTCGGCCCTGAAAAGCACAGAAAATTAAAATTTCCCCATCCGCTCCCAAGGTCCCCATTGCAAACCCCCACCAAACAGTGCAGTACCTGGCGGCCACAGGTCCAGAGAACGACTCCTGACCAAAAGGTCTCCCCAGATAGCCACAAAGGGACTCCAGCCAGCCAAAAGAGCCGGGGTGACAGAGAAATGTCAGGAACACCCTCCCCAAACGCTCACACACATCCCCTTCCCTTGCTTCTCTGCTGGGCCCAGCCCCTACCCTCCTCCAAACCAATGCGATCACAGCAGCTGCACCCGCAAGTCATTTCTAAAATTAGCCCGTGAGCTCCAGGTCTGGCCAGGAGACGGCAGCCTGGGGTGGCCGCTGACCAGGCAGTGGAGAGCATGGACATATTTGGTGGCACATTGCAGGGGAGGGGACAGCTCCGGACGCAAGCACATTCCCAGGCTTCATCTCTGTTCCAGGGCAGGCCACACACCCATGCTCCCGCCCCTAGCCATATGGAAACCCAAAGCAGTCTGGCCACACACAGGAGGGAAATAACTGTGGGACAGTGCTGGTGGCTGTGGGTAAAAAACACAAGTGCCTGATGCAGATGAGCGCTCTTCACACAACAGCCAGCCAGCAACAAACTCAATTAACAGTCCTGACAACCCTGTGAAGTAGGCTTTCCTCCCAGCTCCACTTTACAGCAGAGAAAACCAACGCATGAGGAGGTTAACCAACTTGCCCAAGGCAATGGACAACCAGGACTTGAACCTAGGCAGTATTACCCCTGGAAGACTTGTTGCAAGCTTAACCCTGACACTAAACTGGCTGCTGTAAAAGTTGTTTCATCCTCAGGCCTCGAGGTGTGGCTCAAGGGTAGAGCATGTGCTGAGTGTGCCCGAGGCCCAGGGTTCCAGCACTAGCCATTACTTTTTTAAAACTGCTTTGTCCACTGCCCAGAAGGAGAAAAGAAAGTAGAGACTTCAGTCGACAGAACAAATCACATAGGTTTGCATAGTTAGCAGGAAATGGAGTCAGAACTCTAGTTCCAAAGACACAATTTTAGCTCAGTGTGGTGACATACACCTGTAATCCCTGGTGTATGAGGAAAGAGGATTGTAAATTCAATCCTCTAGTGATTTAGCAAGAACCCATCTCAAAATAAAAAGTAAACAAAGAAGCGGTGACTCAGCTCAGTGTGAAGGTCCTCGGTCCAGTCCCCAACACTGCAAAAGAAGGAAGGCACGATCGTTCAAGCATGGAATGCTGTTTCTCTAAGAATCATTTCCACCATTCCCATTTGCTGTTGCCCTGCTTTTCTTGTGACTAACAAAGAAATAACTTCCCAAAGTACGCATTTCCTCCTGAGCTTGGAGAATTCACTGGAACACTAACTGAAGCCTATTTTAGATACTGCTGTCCATCCACAGTAACCAGGAGATTATGAGGGCTCCAGGGCCCCAGTGGAGAGAACGGTTCATAAAGTGTCCCTCAAAAGTCTCCTGTGTTGAGAGGTGGGACTTCTGATAGGTGATTGGAATATGCAGTAGTATGCTTGTCAATGGATTCATCCACTGATGAGTTCGTAGCTGACTGTGCTTTCTCCCGATGTTTGTCTGTCAGTCTACCTGTCCACCCACCCCCAGTCTGTGACCTCTTGGTTCATTTCTAGCACTTAGTAGGCATTCACGGGATCTTTGGTAAATGGAGTAACAGTGAATAAGAGCCTGTGCCTGGGGTGCGGAGGAGGGAGCCATCTCTGAAGAAGAAGCTTCCCATGCAACCCGTGCTATAACCAAAAGTTTACAGGTCAGCACAGAGCTCTGGTATGGGGGTGAGGGGTAGGGAAGGCACCAACTGTGGAGCCAGATCGAATGCTGGCCATTTCTTCACTGTATGCCTTGGGGAAGGGGCCTCACCTGGCTAAGCCTCAGGGTTTCCCTCTATAAAATGGGATTCTTATTACACTGGTCCACTTCATGTGACCCATAGACACTCAGTGAATGTTTGGTAAGTGATAGAATGACCCAAAGTAGGTACTGCATTTCTCTCAAAATAAGATCTAACTAGAAAATAAGCCCTAGCATGATTTTCCAGGATGCTTATAACATAAGCCCTACCCACAAATAAGCCCCAGTTAAGATCATCAGTCAAACACATTTAGTATGTCTGGTGCAACACATGATGAATGTATAGAATTATAAAATAGTAATATTAGCATATAATTAAAATAAATAAATAATAATATTGACATTAATACTCAAAATAAATGATAGTATGAATTATAATTAAGTATTTTAAGTACCCAAGTGGGTACCTTTGGACAAGAGGTAAACGCCTAAGTAAACAGATGAACTCAATACTTATTGCTGAATGACCAGAGCACAGACACAGCACACAAATAACATGCACACTTGCTAACCAATGGACATAGTTGTGTCTAATATGAATCTTCACAATTTAATATGTCATGTGCTGTAACAGATGTGCTTAATGCACTTGTGCAAAATAAAGAAACGTTTTCTGAATTTTGGCTTGCAATTGTCGGTTGCTTTTGTGTGGACCATCCTCCTTAACTGTAATAATTTTTGTTGTCACTCTTGTCTCCTAAGTATTCAATTAACACTTAACTTAATAGAAACTTTGTGAAGCTAGCCTGCAAGAAGCCATGACTTAAGTGAAGAATTCATGGGACAAAGTCATGACAACAGTATTGCCAGTGTACTAGGAGCAAGCAACATGGACACTAAGTGCCCATTTAAGGAGTAGTCTATTGCTGGACATGAGAGCTTGAGGCCAATGACTCTACTGGAAAATTGAGTTGCAAGAAATTCAGGCCAGAATTCGGGATTCAGTGAGTTATACCAATCTTCCAGAAGAAGATGACATTACTGGGTTTGAATAAATGTATATTGTTGTACATGAACAAATGTAGATTAAAAAGATAAGGCATTCCTTGAAAATGAGCCCTATTATGTCTTTTGGAGCAAAAATCAATATAGGACTTGGTCTTATTTTCACAGAAAAACAGTATAGAAAGGTCTTTCCCCTGATCAATGCTGTCTGCAGAGGAAAGCTGCTACTGAACTTCTTAGTGGTTGTATCGGGTGATACTATGTACCCCCAAGTCCTCATATACTTTTGATGGGGCTGAGTTCTGGCGCTTGTGATCAGTTTGTTGTCTAGCGCTTGGATTGGTGATGAGTGCTGCACCCTCCCAGGGGTGGAGCTGAGATACAATGTAAAGGAGGCGGGTCTTCCTCTTTCTCCCTTCTGCGATCTTCTGCCCACTCTCTCACCAGCGTGCCTTGCTGATTGTGGCGGCCGTGAACGGCAGCCCCACCATGCCACACTGCCTTGGAGCCAACTGAGTATGGACTGAAACTCCCAAGAAACTGTAAGAAATAAACTTTTTCTTCCCTAATTTTGGGCATCAGATATTTTGTCTTGGCAACGAGTAAAAAGTAACTAAAACAGTGGTATTGGTGCCAGCTCCCCTGGTAGTCTTGGAGTGTCCTCTTGGCCTTTCAGTTGGTTGTCTGGTCTTATTTAACATGCTCCCTCAAGCATACCCATGTCTCTGCACTCTCAGTCCCTTCTTTCATTGTCTACCACAGGAACTCCAGCATCTCAAGTTCTGTGTTTCACCTAGGCCTTTCTGTGCTTGTAGGAACCAGCCTGTAGTGGATTTACACTATCTCCTAGTGTCCTTGCCTGGGGCAAGCTTGTAGCTGGAGAGATCAATTCTGAACTGATAAGCTCTCCCTTCTCTAACCTTTCTGCTTTCCTTGTTCAAATTCCCTCCACTTTCAATCCCAATTTTTCTCTCTCTGCTCCTGTGATCCACGATGGCTGGGTCTCATATCTCCATGGTGGCAGGAACCTAGTTGGGTTGTAATATCACCTTACCCGGGCTATAGGCCTAGGGGCTTGGTTGGAGTGGGAAAGAGCTGACACTGATGGAGCCCACATAGCCACTGCAGCATCCTTGAGCTGGGGCGAACTACTCCTTTTTAGGAGAGGATGGGAAAGTTCTTCATCCTCTTAAGATACCCTGAAATGTGAATATTCTGGGGACATCAGATCAGATGTCCCCATCTCCTGTGACAAGATCTCATGTTTTCCCAAGCAGAGCAGGCCAGGGCTGATTGAGAGTTCAACCATCTTTGGAGCTTTCCTGATTAGGCCATTGAGTCCTGGTTCTGGTCCTCAGTTTTCTTTTCCTCCCACTACAGCTGGGGCTGTCCTGTATGCCACCAACAGGCTCTCTGGCTTTTACACTTAGCTTTCAATTGACCATTCATTTCCATCTGCTTTTTAGTCTTCTTACAGAACATCAATCCAACTTAGCAACACCTATCCAATTCCATTGCCTTGCATGTACTATTTCTCTTCCCCTTTGTCTCAAATGCTTGCTATAACCTGCCAGCCAATCATTCTCTTCCACTGGCATTCCATTCCACTCTCTCTCTCTCTCTCTCTCTCTCTCTCTCTCTCTCTCTCTCTCTCTCTCTGTCATCTTTTATCTCACAGAGCCTCATACATGCTAGGCTAGTGCTTTCCTGCTGAGCCATACCCCCACTCTTGTGTATCTTGTTGTTCTGGTTTGTGTCTAGATGTCCCCCTACAAAAGCCATATGCAGTCTTAGATGGGGCTTTTTCATAGGTGGTTGAACCTAGAATGTGATGCTGGGATTAAGGATGTGTGACTACTAATTCAGTCCACTGATTGGCTTGGTACTGCCCTAATCCCAGTAGCCTAGATAGAGTATAAAAAGGGCAGAAAGATTCTATTAAGATCACTTGTTTTTGCTACATTCTGCCTGCCATGAACTATTCTTCTCTGCCATGCCCACCCTGTCCTAGAGCCAGCCAACTATGGACTGAAACCTCTACAAACTAGGAGCTAAATAAACCTTTCTCCCTTTAACTTTGGATGTCAGGTGTTTTGTCTCAGCAATGAGAAAAGTAAGACACTTGTAGTGAAAAGATAAGTATTTATAATCTCTTTCCATGTTTTATTGAGATCATTTTCCTCTCTGATTTTCAATTTTTCTAATTTTTCAATTAAAGTAGTTTCTCTTCTTTCAGTGGTTATTAAATTTTAAAATATAAAACACATCCTGTTTTACCCAGTTGACATTTTAAATTTATGAGGCAGCCTGCCCATAAATGAATATGAAAATGCTTCCTCATTTTTGCAATTTTCATACAATAACTCACATTCATGATAGGTATTGTCTGCTTTGTAGTTCTCTAATCAAGAGATTAGGAATTTAAACCTTCAATTTCAATAGTTGAAGAGGGACCTTTGGATCACCTCTAAGCAACTCCAAGAAGGCTGCCAATAAGAGGGATGGGATGCTCAGTGGTAGTGTGTGCCTAGCATGCAGGATTCCCTGGGCTCCATCCTTAGCAATGCCACACACACACACACACACACACACACACACACACATACACCAAAGGTACTAAGGACCAAACACTAGTTCCTTGCATCTGTGACCTTATTGACTGGGTCAATAATGAGCCCCAGGCAGTGGGAATATGAAAGTGGAATCCCACAGATAGTAAAGGGGTTTTCAAAATTAGACCAACTGAAAACAGAAAAGGTAAAAGCAACAGCACCTCTGCCAGGGAAAGGGGATCTCCCAGGCCAGTTTCCCCTAATGAGGGAAAGCCATCTGAACTCATTGTCACCAGACAGCCCCATCTGTGTCAGAAACCAGAGCACAGAGCTAAGTCTAAACTCTGAGTCACACATTACACGCAGTTCAGGCTATGACTGATGTAAACCCATGCTCTCAACCCTATCTGAGTTCTGTGGTTTTAAAGCAGCATGTCCCTTACCTGTTGCACCTTGAGTGGCCCAGTGGCCATGTGCCAAGGGCATAGGGATGGGCAGTCCCATCTCATCTTTCCCACTTTGCCCGTCTCTCCTGACACCCCCACAAAGCCTGGGCTATGACATGATTCAACTCCCTCACTATGACCAGGTGAAGTTTAAATCTGCTGCTCTGGATCCACAAACAGTTCCAAATACTGTATTAGTAAAAATAACAAGTGAATGTGCATTGAGTATTACACACTGTTCTGAATGCTTGTGTGTTTCCATGTATCCAATCTTCAGGCAACTTATGAGAGATATGGGTATGTAGTATCACCAGTTCCATTCCACAGACAAGTGTGCAGATTCCTAAAGATTCCTAGGAATTACTCCTGGGACACACTGGTAGGAAACTGGGGAGTCCAATTTAGCTCATAGACAAAGCGACCCCCTTTCCTCTCTCCAGACAAAGAAGAGGGTTACAGGCTGTCAAATCAAGACTGTGTCTACACATAAGCAAAAAAAAA
>RJWM01017792.1:0-42256 GCA_004363535.1 Dasyprocta punctata | reverse complement strand
GGTACCGGGGATCGAGCTCACAACCTCGTGCCTGCCAGGCAAGTGCTTATGCCACTGAGCTAAACCCCTGGCCCTATTTTTTGAGATAGGGTCTCACTATGCAGTTCAGGCTGGCCTTGAACTCACTTTGTAGCCCAGGCTTGTCTCGAACTCACAAGGATCCTCCTGCCTCAGCCTCTCGAGTGCTGAGATTAAAGGCATGCGCCACCACGCCCGACTTAGAATGGACGCTTTCAATAAAGTCTAATTTACTCGACTGTGCGTCTTCCCTTTTCCTGCAGCTCCTGCTGTTCTCTGGGCAGCGTTCCTGACTGAGCCCAGGCTGAGCAGAGACCCAGGGCCCCAGGCCAGGCCGCAGAGGGACGCGAGCAGCAGGCGACCCGAGGAGGGGGCGTGGGTAGCGCCCAGAACCCCATCCGGGCGGTCCCAGGTACACAGAACCTCTCACCGGAGGCCGGGGACCGTGACACCGTGTGGTCGTTCATTTCTGTTCCAATCAGAAGCGAGATGAGTAGGAAAATAACGAATCCAAGCCAGGCCCCACGCCTCAAACCCGGAACCCCCTGACGCGGGAGGCTGAGGCAGGAGGACTGCAAGGTTGAGCTCGACCTGGCAACTGAGAGATTTAGTAAGATCCTGTTTAAAATAAAAAATGAAAAGAGCCAAGATGTGGGTCAGTGGAAAGGCCCGGAATTCAATCCCCAGTACCTCAAATAAATAAATAATCTTCTTTTCTTTTTTCTTTTTTTTTTCTTTTTTTTTTTTTTCGTACCGGGGATTGAATCCAGAGCCCCATGCATGTTAGGTAAGTAACTGCTCTACCAGTGAGTCACATCCCGACCCCTTTTTAATTTTATTTTCAGTAAGGTCCCACTAAGTTTCCCACACTGGCCGCGAACTTGCAATGTTCCTGCCTCGGCCTCCTAAGTATCTGGAATTACAGTCGTGGGTCACCGTGCTGGGCCGTGTGAATCTTTATACCAACAAGCTGGTGAAATCCTTCCTTCCTCCCTCCCTCCCTCCTTCCTTCCTTTCTTCCTGCAAGCGCCTTGCACAGATGTTAAAAGCGGAACCCGCGCGGGCGGGAAAGCAGGCGCCTCTCGGGGACTCTCTGGGGCGGTGTTCTGGTCGTCATGGCTACGGAGTCGCCGCCCAGCAGCCAGGATCTGCTCACCGGGTGACGGGCGCCCCCGTGCGGCCACGACGGGAACACACGCCGCCGCCACCCGCCTTTGAATGAAGACCCTGGGAGAATTCCCAAGGTCAGTGCCTGCACTTGGAAGGCTGAGGCAGGAGGCTCACGGCGAATTCGAGGCCGACCTGGGCTACATAGTGAGTTCAAGGCCAGCCAGAACTACACAGCGAGAGCCTGGCTGAAAAAACAACAACAAAAAGCCGGGCGTGGTGGCGCACGCCTGTCATCCCAGCACTCGGGAGGCTGAGGCAGGAGGATCGTTGTGAGTTCGAGACCAGTCTGGGTTACAATGGGAACTGCATAGCGAGACCCTGTCTCAAAAAGACAAAACAACAACAACAACAACAAAAGAATTCCAAAAGGCATGGGAAATTTAGCACCCGCGGAAACTTACTGGACCTGTCTCTGACCCCAGCTTTGGGCTGCGTCCGGCACGCGTGCTCCAGAGCCTTGAGCCGTCCGCTACGGTGGCTCCTGGACCATCGCGCAGTGAGGTCAGCGCGGGGGTGCGGCCCCCCTTCCCCACGGCCCCCGCCCCCCGCCCCGTCCCGACTCCCCCGGTGCTGGGAGCTGCGTGTGGGCTTCAGCTCTGGCCGCGCGGCCCATGCGAAAGAACCCAGGAGCCCCGCCGCCCGCACTCGGCTTGCCGGTGTCCCCGCAGGTCACAGAGAACGCCCGGCCTCGTCACTGAAGCCCTCTGCGGCGCCCTCCAACCCTTCCCGGCGGGAAACCCTCCTTGGGGTCTGCCCCACCCCGGGCACTGAGACACGCGATCCTCCTGCCTCAGCCTCCTGAGGATCCGGAATCACAGCGACCCTCCGCCTAAGTCCTGCCAGCAAGGCGTGGCGCTGCGCGGCGTCCCCACTCGCGTCCCCCACGACTGTTGCCACCACGCGGCTCAAGGCCAGCCCTGCCCCGGCCTCGATGTCGCAGGTCGTCAATGACATCAGCCAAGCTCGCCTCGCAGGGTCCCAGGAGCGGAGCCCGGCCACGCCGGCCAGCGCCACAGAGACGCGCCCGCCGATTCCCCCAGCCGGCCCGGGCGCCCTTTGGCACCCACGCTACTTTAAAGCAGCCCGCTAAGCCTGGTGATCTCAGCTACTTGGGAGGCTGAGGCAGAAGATGACAAGTTCAATGCCGGTCTGGACAACTTAGGACCAAAAAAAAAAAAAAAAAACATTTCAGGCGGGGGGTGGGGGGCGCCTGGGGATGTAGCTCGGCGTGAAGACCCTGATACCCACGGTACCACTGTCTGTATACCAGTGTTTCTACTTTTAAAAACTCGACACCAGAATCATTCACACCCAAGGGGCAGAACACGGTTCAAGAAGTCTTGAGTTTGCTGTCATCTTTTTATTTTTTATTTGTTTCAGGTGGAATCTTGACTCTTGCCCAAGTTAGGTATGAAATTTCGACCGTCCTGCCTCAGCCTCCCGAGTAGCTGGGATCACAGGCGTGCGCCCCCGCAGCCGGCTCCTCCCGCCGTCTCCATTCCCCTTGGGGCCAACGGGAGACTCCGACCATTTTACCCGTCAGCCAGGATCAAGAGCCAGGGCAGCCGGTGCACTCCCAGAGCTGGTCCTGGGGCCACCTCCAAATGCTGCGGGACAGGAGAAGCAGGGCCTCACAAGCCGAGGAGGGAGAGGAGGCTGCGGCTCCGCCCCGACACCCAGCGCCCACGCAGCATGGAGAAGCCAAAAGCCACCAAGGTCCCCGGTTCCTTCTTTATTTTTTTTTCTTTTATTTTTTTTTAATTAAAATGCGTTTCTTCAAAACAAAACTTTTTAAAAGCCAGGTGTGGTAGTACCTGCCTGTAATCCCAGCACTCGGGAGGCTGAGGCAGGAAGATCGCTGTGAGTTCAAGGCTAGCCTGGGCTACACAGCAAGACCTCGTCTCAAAAAATAAAATAAATAGAATAAACTGTAAAAATAAACAGGGTTTCTGGCGCGACCAGAACTAAACGCCCACACAGCGCCAGGGTCACTGTTCCTGGCGTCAGCAATCCCCAGGGAACGAACAGGGGTGCTCCGAGTTTGGGGTTTAAAGTGCTTCCAGAAAGACCCAGACCCGACCCGCATTTCCTGCGGGGTCTCTGGAAACCCGCCCCGCCCAGTCCAATTGCCCTGGCCACCACCGCCACCTGGCGGCGCCTCTTCAGGGTCGTGAGCAGGCAGCCACGGCCTGGGGGTAGGTGGGCCAGGCAAGCAGCCCTAAATCACCCCGCACCTCTCCTCTAGGGGGCCATCAACCCTCACTGCTGCTTCCGCCCTCTTCGCAAAAGTGCCACCTTTGACCTAAGCAGGTACTAACTGTTAAAAGCGCAAAACCTAGCCAGGCAGGTTGGCGCATACCTGTAATCCCAGCACTCCAGGAGGCCGAGGCAGGAGAATGGAAAGTTCAAACCCAGCCTGGGCAACTTCATGACTTAGACCTTGTTTCAAAATTCAGTAAATAAGGGCTGCAGCTCAGTGCAAGGCCCCAAGTGCTGGGTTCTAGCTCCTGTGCCCCCCAAAAAGTGGAGAAAAACAACACGGAAGGTTGAGAATACAGCTCCGTGTAGGGCACTTGCTCAGCGTGCACGAATAGTTAAGGAACCCGAATTCCTGCCCATCCCTGATCCTGGAAAGGAGCTGAGCCCGAGGGAGGGCATCTCCCCTCCCCCAGTGCCCGGGCGCGGCCTTTGGGGTCCGGGTTCCCAGCCGGCATTCCCCCCTCAGCACCTCAGACTCTGGCCAGGGCTGGGCAGCGGTGCGCTTCCCCCGGCAAGAAACCGCCCGCCCGCCGCTGGCGCCCTGCACCTGTCTTTATGTAATAAATGAGCTTAAGCACACCTGCACGGACCGCCGGCCTCGGAAAGCATGGAAGGGTAACTCAGAAACTAACTTCCCAGGAAGGCTACTTCACAGCAGACAGCCGGACTGACCCAGCAAGCCAGGCCTCTCTGAGGACACCGGCTTTGCGTTTCCACCTTGCCGCTAGGTGAATACTTCAAATAAAATTACATTTAAAAGAGAAAAGGGTAAAACTAAAAAAAAAAAAAAAAAAAAAAAAAAAAAAAAAAAAAAAAAAAAAAAAAAAAAAAAAAAAAAAAAAAAAAAAAAAAAAAAAAAAAAAAAAAAAAAAAAAAAAAAAAAAAAAAAAAAAAAAAAAAAAAAAAAAAAAAAAAAAAAAATTTAAATATAAAAATTAAAATTAAAAATTAAATAAAAATAAATAAATAAATAAATAGAGAAAAAGGGCCAGGGATATAGCTCAGCAGCACAGTGTGTCTGCCTGGCAAGCGTGAGGTCATGAGTTCAATTACCAGTACCAAGAAACAAACTAACTAACTTGGGAGGCTGAGGCAGGAGGACGACCATGAGTTCCACGCAGGGCCTTGCGGGTTTGGAGCCGCAGCCTGGAACCCACTGCTGTGGGCTCAGCCGACAAGAAGAGCCCGCCAAGCGCCCCCCAGGGTCACCCCCTACCCTGAGTCCCATCCAGTGCCCGCCCAAAACCTAGTATAAACATTTTAGCCCTAAATTCTCGGGCCGCCTTGCGATGCGTGCAGGTTCCCGGGACCGGAGTGGGGCGGCGGCTCGGGGGAGCGGGGTCTCCCGCTAATGTGCGGCTCAGCTCTTCAGATCATCGGAGATGGAGTCGGGGGAGTACAGGCTCAGCAAAGCCGCCTTGGAAACGGTGGTTTTCCTGCTCCCTGGAGGAGGGGTTTAGGGCATGGGAGGGGCCCGGGAGCGCGGGGTGGCCCCCCACCATGTCCCCTGGGGCGCGCACCCCGCCCGGCCGCGAAGGCGCAGGCCAGCGCTGCAGTCAGAGCCCGGCCCGGAGCCCACTCCTCGGCCGCCAGGCCCCGGCTCCCGCGGGGAAAGCGACACTGACCCTCGTCTGCGCCCAGAGGGGGATTCCCGGGGTCACCCGGTCAGCACCAGCACGGCTTCGCAGGGCTGCCAGAGGCAGAAGGCAGGGCGGGCACTTGTTTAATCAACGTTTGGGGCTGGAGCTGTAGCTCAGCGGCACAAGCGCCTGCCTGGCAAGTGCGAGGTCCTAAGTTCGATTCCCGGTACCAACAAAAATAAATAAAAAATAAATTAACTTTTGCTGTAACCTCTGTTTATAAATACATGAGAAAGTGTTC
This sequence comes from Dasyprocta punctata, assembly GCA_004363535.1. Lineage (NCBI taxonomy): Eukaryota > Metazoa > Chordata > Mammalia > Rodentia > Dasyproctidae > Dasyprocta > Dasyprocta punctata. The sequence continues at coordinate 36,928 of RJWM01017792.1, read as the reverse complement.
AAATCACTGGTCATCCGAGAGACACAAATTACAACACTCAGACTTCACCTCGCCTGGGAAGGACTACTACCAAGAAAGCAGTAACAAATCCTGGAGGGGCTGTGGGGAAAAAGGAACCCTTCTCCACTGCGGGTGGGAATGCAGGCTGGTGCAACCACTGTGGAGATCAGTGTGCGGATTCCTCAAAGAACTAGGATTGGAGGTCCCATGTGACCCAGTTATTCCCCGTCTGGGTATCTTCCCAAAAGAATTAAAAACACCGTAACAGTGATATATGTGCACCCTGTTTACAGCAGTAGAGTATAAAAGCCAGATCTTGGAAACCTAAATACCCATCGACTGAGGGATAGATAAAAAAGATGTGGTCTTTTTATACAATGGAGTACTACTCAGCCATAAAGAAGGATAAACTGTACACTTTAATAGGTAAATGGATGCACCTTGAGAACATTCTCATTAGTGAAATAAAGACACGTGTAAACATACTGTTTCACTAGTGTCCAGCTGAAAAAAAACATATGCATGTGTATGTAAATATACATAAATAATATAGTGAAGATAGTTATACTGATTTCTCTGAGTTCGCTGAAGAGAAAAATTTGTGCTCGTATTGCGTGGATGACTGAAGGCAGATATCTTACACTCTGGGTGAGTGACTTGGGGGTGACCATGCGCAGTGTATGTACCATCATCACCCCTCGCGTTGACGTACTTCATAAAATTCTATTCGTTTTTTTTTTTTTTTCTTTTCATTTATGAGTAAAATGGATGGGGGGGACTTTTGCTGTAACCTCAGCTTAGATTCTTATGTTTTCTGGCCTGTTAGTGTGGCTGTTAACCTGTGTGTAAGTAACTTGATGGAGACCTTAAAATGAAACCCTGAAAGGAGGGGTACCTGGGGTGTGTTATCAATACGGACCAACTCCCCACGACGCCTCTGGTCACTGCATACTGCGAACAGGCAGGAAGAAAAATCACTTAAAAAAAAAATTGGTGGCAAGAAAGAGCGAAAAATAGGGGAAAAAATCAACTTCCCCAACACTCCTGAAGCAGCCCCCGGAGCCTCCCCAGCCTGCACGGCAGGGGACAGAGGCCACGGGGGCGGGGGACCGCCCGGGCCACTCAGCTGCCCGCCGAGCCCCAAACTCAAGCCTGCGGACCAGCTTCTTCCAGGAAAGGAAACGTCACCAACTGCGGTGGGGGACAGAGGGGTGAAGACCCACCTGACGGTGCCAAGTGGCCACAGGTCAAGCAAGTTCATGTGACAAACTGGTCTTTTTGACCCAGGGTCTCGCTATGCAGTCCGGGGACTGAGCGCTGGGATCACAGCTGCGTGCCACCACCCTTGGCCAAGAAGTCTTTCTTTTTTCTTATTTTTCCCCAGACATGGTTTCTCACTATGTAGCCTAGGTTGGCCGCAAACCCTGTACCACCCTCCTGCCTCAGCCTCCCAAATACTGGGATTATGGGCGTGCGCCACCCGCCTCGGCCAAGAAATCACTTGTGAGCCGTACAATCAGGAAGCATACAGCCCGGCAGGCCCCGAGACGCTGACGGGGGTTCTCTAGCGGAGACACCCCCTGAAGTTCACCCCAGGGGGGAAGCGGATCCTGTCTGAGATGTGCTCTAAAATACTCACGGGAGCAGGGCAGAGCGTGGCGACCAAGAACACGGAGATTCACTGCCGGCGTGGCGCTGTGTATGTCGGACGCCACATTCATAAAGTTCAGTAAAATCGGGAACCAGGAACACAATAACAGCAAAAAACAAAGGTTGCAAAACACCAAATCTATATTTACATCCACATATAATAACATAACTTTAAGCTGAAATATATCATAAATAAAATAAGTAATGTCTACTGTTTTGACAAGTAACAATTAAAATAAATCAAACTGGAATGAAATAAATACATAAACAAAAATTCAACGAATTGTACCTCTATTAAATGTCCTGTTGTCTCAAAGGAAAAAAAACATACAAAAGCAGTAGTATTCCAATAGTTAATACTGATGGACAAAACACATGTTCTGAAGTACAAAGAAGGGCTGGTAAAAAAATTGCTGTTTTTATGCCTTCAGAAATGTAGCTGGAAAAGATACGAAAGCCCAAAACATTTCAGCGTAACACAAATTGATTTGTTTCCACATAGATTTGGTGATTTTTTTTTTTTAAATACAGGTTTAAATTTCAGCCTGCTATTATCACATACCACTTTTTTTTTTTTTTAAGATTTACATTTATATCACAGCAAGCTTTCTGTAACACTCACTGGATTAGGCAAAGACTGAATCAATCATTTTTGCAAATGTGTTAATCTTCAAAAATAGGCTATAAAAAGTGCAAAACTATGACAACAAAAATCTAGATTATGTACACATGGCTCAGCTTGTCACGGGCGAGCGGGGACGAGGGGAGGCTTCCGGACGTGGAGCACGGCCGCAGGGCCGGGCCGATCGCGGGTGAGGCCCCCGAACCCAGGAGTTAAAGACTTCGAGTGAACCGAGGACACCTCAAGCGGCATAATGAAAAGAAAAACTAGGATTTCTTTAGCACTTCCCTCTGCAGGGGACATCAGCGCAAGAAAGATGAGCAGTGCAAATTTATTTTTGAAACAGTTTTCTTCATAAAAATATATTCTGTGGTTGCTAAACCCACGAACTGCTGGATAAATTCAGCCATGGACAGCACATTAAAAAAAAAAAAAAAAACAAGTGTGATGTGACACCGGCGGGCCACCACCTAGGCCCCGGGGCACCGCAGCTTGGAGCCAGGAGGCCGGCAAGGTGTGGGCACAGCCCCCTCTCCCCGGGGCCCAGGCGGCTTCGCACTCAGAACCGCCGCGTCCTCCACGCTCGGCCCCGGGCCCGGCACCCCGAGACCCGCAGGCACAGACCCCACACTGCCCTCGAGCCTCTTAACTGCTTCCCGGGCCATGCACTTAGGGACCAATGCAGCCCAACAGCCCAAGGCAACTGAATTTTCCAGCAGAAGTGGCCGAGAGAAAAGACGCCAGTGGCCCCTGGCCCTCTCCGGACGACACCCGTGGGTGTCAGCCCTGCGGCCGTGGACCCTGAGCGGCACCCTCGGGAGCACATCTCAGCACAGGGTCGATGAGAGAGAGAGAGAGGGTGGAGGACCCCGTGTAACACAGATCATTGAGAATTTTTTGAAAAGTAACATAACATTTTTAGATGAAGGAGCAGGAACTGCTGCAAGTGTTGCGCTCCCGTAGGGAAGAGGAGTACACACAGTATTTAAACAAGCAGGTTTCCAACTTAGATATTTACAGATTTTTACCTGAGGTGCAAGCAGTATACACTCTCCCCGCCCGCCCCGCCCGCCCCAGTGACACCTGTTCAGCAGCGCTCAAGGATGCAAAAACTCCACTTATTTGGTCAATTCTAAAAAAAATAGCATTTGAGGACAAAAAATAGAGCTTTCCAGTCCCCATCTGTGTCTATAGCCCAATGGTTCCAACTGGTTTTTATTGCTATTTGGTACAAAAGTTAACAGAACAACTTTCCAAGGCTGTAGTGTTCCTCGCGTGGTGCTTACGGGTCCCGCGTGTACAGTACAATCACAGCTTATTTCAGTAGCTTTCACCATTCACTGCCGCAGAGGATGGGCTGACATTTAATCCCACGGAGAGTGCGCACTTACATCTGGCAAAACCTACGGGGAAAGAGAGGAGGATCAGGAGGTGAGAAAGACGACGGGGGCACTTCAGGGAATCACCTTTCAGTAGGATCCGTGACTCGGTGGAACCACCGGGCCCTGGCACTCCCCCTGCTGAGGCAGGAATGGGAAGGGACTGGGACGCAGGGCAGATCGCGCTGCCATGAGCAGCAGCCGCAACTCACTACCACGACACCGAGGCTGGGAAAGGCAGCCACGGGGCCACCACACGTGACAGACGCGGCACGGGCTGGGGAGAGAGACTGCTCCCACGGCAACAGCGCGGCCAGCCCGCCTGCACTCTCGTGCTGTTCCCGGCAGCACGGGGGGACGGGGGACGGGGTGGGGACATCAGGACGGGGGAGATGGCTGCCCCTGCAGCTCAGCGCCCTGGCGAGCGCGTGTGCAGAATGAACCCCTGTGGGAAAGCCTCCAGCTGACGGCAGATTTTGCAGAAAGGACTCATGATAAGGTCCCGAGCATCGGAAAGAGGCCGTGAGCAATGTGGGCTGAGGCGGCGCTCAGGAGGCCACGGCTGTGACCCGCCGTCACCGTGTGCACGGCAAGGGACGGGACTGATATCGAGGGGGCTTCTGGGTTTTGCCTGCAGAGCTGGGGATGAAACCCAGGGCCTCACGGTGCCAGGCCAGCGCATTGCCACTGAGTTACATCCTGTTCGTCCCAGTTTCTCGGTGTGAGACAGGGTCTCACCCTGCAGCGCAGGCTGGGCTCCGCTTCCCGTGGTCCTGCCTCAGACTCCTGAGTGCCGCGATCACAAGGACGCGGCGCCACACCCCAGGTCCGGTCCAGGTTGGTTCTGACACGCCACCTTCTATGCCCTAGCTGGCCTGAAACTGCAAACTGTCCTGCTTCGGTCTCCAGGTGCCGCGGTTACAGGCTTGTGTCACAGCCCCAGCTGGCGGCCACGCTTCTGCGCAGGGGGCTGCGTCGTGTTCCCTGCCTCGCCCTTATCACGCTCACGTTATCCAGAGCAGAAAGCGGAGACTCCGGGGGGGACGGCATTTCCACGCCCCTCACAGGTCGTGCAGGAGTCCTGCCCGGGCCACCAGAGGGCCCACCTCTGCACCCCGGACCCAGCTGGCTGGGCGCGGCTTTCCGGGAAGTCCCAGCCTTGCCCTTCCATTTCTGCTGTGAGCCCTGCACCAGAGTCCGGCGCGGAACACGCCAGGGGGCAGACTGCGGCTCGAGGGGTCGGAGGCAGCCGCGGGGTGCAGCTCGGGCGGGTTCCCCACCCTGGGCTCAGGGTCCTCACCTGAGGGTCGTGTGCAGCACCCAACCCTGGGTGGCCCTGTTGTCAGCTTTGGGGGCCCTGCACTCCACCACAACCCCCCAGTCTGCTCCGGAGCAGGGAAGCAGCCATAGGAGGCAGGACACCGAGGAGCCCTCCTGGGCACCAGGGACACCGCACACAGAAAGGGCTGAGGGCTGATTTTTTAGAAAGCACTCGAGGCCAGGTGTGGTGCCTCACGCCTATAAAACCCCAGTACTTGGGAGGCAGAGGCAGCAGGGTCACTGTGAGTTAGAGGCCAGCCTGGGATGGGATGCAAACTGAGTTCAAGGCCAGGCTGAACTACAAAAAGAAAAAGCACTTCAAGGCCTAGCACTAAGTAAATGCTCAGTAAGTTCGGTGGCCACGACAATCATTTTTACTATGATCACTACTGATACCCACAGACCCCGAGTACTACAGCCTACTCTTTAAAACACCCTCTTAAAAAGCTTAACATTAAAAACAATGTTATGTTACACGGGACAAACTAGACGATTTATTTTCAACTAAGTAAAATAAATGCATTAGATATTTAATTAAAATATATGCTTATGGAGCACCTCCAACCAGGAGACAAGTAAGACTGCCTTCTGGGGGCCTGTGCGACCGGCGTGGACCCCAGGAAGAGAAAGAAATGGGCTTCTCGGGAGCCCGCCCCGCCAGGTCTGAGCGCCTCCAACCAGGAGACAAGCCCGGGGCGGGCGGCCTGAGCACCTCTTTGGAGGATGATGGTACGCAATGTAGCAAAAATGGGGGACTCTCTTCTGTCTTGTCTTCGAGGCCCAGTATTGTTCTCGTTGTTTTGCTTTATTCTGATTAAACTTCTTTTTTGGCCTTATTTTATACTGTTTTTATTGATTTTATTGTGGGTTTTTTTTGAGGGGGGGTTTGATTTTACTACACCTGTTGGAAAAGTTAAGTATTCTGAAAATAACAAAATATACTACAGTAGCTATTGTTTTCATAGTATCTTTCTTAGAAGTTCTGTACCAGTTCTACTGCTTTGTTTTGACTGACCTCCTTCTGTTATGTCTTGTTGAATTTTACTATCTTTAAAATTAAAAAATAAATAAAGAATATATATATGCTTACCTTTCTTCCCCAGTAGGAAATCAAGTTTTTTTGTCATTCGGTCGGTAATGTGCATTCCCAATAAAATTCTCATAGTTCCTCTTTTGGAGCATGCTGCTAGGTAAGTGTTGGTAGGACACGGGCTTTTTCCCTGATTGGAAAAAAAGCACGGAAGGGATTCAGTCAGGTTCGAGCACCTCGGAGAGTTGTGTTTGTGACGCCACCAGCACCATCAGTGCACTACTTTGCAACACACACCAGAAAGGCTGTGGACTCACAGTTTTTTGAGAACATTCATCAGCACAAAATTTTGTCACCAAAATTATCTAGCTTTCAGGCCCTCATTAACAAGAGCATTAAAAGCCAAAGGAGAACGGCAGCTTAAAACTCAGCCGGGCGTGATGGCGCAAACCCATTATCCTAGCAATCGGAGAGGCTGAGGCAGGAGAATCACTGTGAGGTCGAGACCAACCTGGGATACAAAGTGAGCTCAAGGCCAGCCTGAACAGCATAGTGAGACCCCGTCTCAAAAGAAAAATAAATAAATAAATAAACCTGTATGTATCAGAAACCCAATGTAGATGAGGAATCAGAAAAAACCTCTGCATAAGAGGACATGCGCCAACACAACACCCCTTCTCCTCGGAAAAGTTCTGGTTTGTGTCCCCTGAGGAATAGAAGGCCTGTTCGACACTTTTAATAAAAAAGCAGCAAAAATTACTATTTCATCACAACTTTAATAAAATCCACTGAAGTAGCCAGACGTGGTGGCACACGCCTTTAATCCCAGCACTCACGAGGCTGAGGCAGGAGAGCATTGTAAGTTCGAGACCAGTCTGGACTACAGTGTGAGTTCAAGGGCAGCCTGAACTGCATAGTGAGACCCTGTCTCAAAAAACAGGGCTGGGGATTTAGCTCAGTGGCACAAGGCTGTCAGTTCAATCCCCAGTACCAAAGGGGGAAAAATTTCAACTGGAGCGTGAAAGCCACCGTTTGTCATTTGCCATCTTTCCCGGCCATCTGGCCTCGGGCTGTCCTGTGACAGGGTGTGGCCGCCACACAGAGCCCTGACCTGGAAAGGGGTCCAGGCTGAGGGCTGTAACTGCCTTGATCTCTTTGGGGCGACACAGCCCGGTGGGTCTGACACTTGGAGGAAGGGATTTCGTGCCCCCAGCCCGAGGCCGCTCTGGCCCCCACCCTGGCCGCGCAGGGAGGTCGCCCTCAGCACAGCGCCGCCACAAAGACCCGTACCCGTGGGAAACTCTGCAGCAATGCCGGGGCTGGCAGCTTACAGAGCAGGAGGACAGGGTCGCCACCTGCTCCCTAACAAAGCCTGCTGGGGGGAGGCCAGGTGGGGAGCAGGTGCCTGGGGCCACAAAGCGAGTGGGGCGCTACACGGGGCGGCCAGCAGGGGAGATGTGGGGGGGGGACCCCGGTCCCCACCCGACCCCAACCCCGACCCACCTTCCAGCGGCGGCCCAGCGGTGGCAGTGGGGTGGCCGGCGGGTGCACAGGCGAACAGCGCCCCCGGGCCATAGGGCCTCTGCGGGCAGCCGGCGTCCGCCTCCCCCGAGCCGGGGCCGCGGGCTCGGGGCGCTGAGCTGCTGGGCGGGCAGGGGCAGACGCACTCCGGCGCCGGCAGCAGCGTGGTGATGCCCCTTACCACGCGGTACCGGGGCAGCTCACAGAGTCGCCTGCAGGGCGGCCCCGGCTGCTCCGCGTCCAGGGCCACCAGGCCGGGCTTCAGTCTCTTGGAGAGGGGCTCCCCAAACTCGGGCGGGGGCCGGGGGCTGAGATAGTCCCTTGAGGGGGTGGCCCAGGGGCCCTCGCCCTTCGGGGCGAAGTCGCAGGAGGCCCCGCCACCGCTGTGGCTGCTACTGCCGGCCAGGGGCTGCGCGGGGGTGGCGGCCGGGGGCTTGAGCTTCGCCTCGGCCCTTCGGGCTTTGTCCGGGCCAGGAGAGACACTGGTTTTCGCAAACATCTCGGACGGCTGCTGTCTGGGGGCGCCGGGGCCCCCGACGCTCTGCTGAGGCCTGTGTGACTTCAGATTGCTCGGGACTAAAGTGCTGGCGTCCGTCCCTGGAGCCGGGGCCGACTTGCCTGGCCCCCCCAGGGGGCCCTGTCGCCCCTTCTCGGGCGGCGGGGCCTTGGGCTGCGCCGGGAGGGTGGGCCGGGCACGGGGCCTGTGCGGCACGGGCAGGGGTGCCACGTCCTTGCCCTGCAGCGCGGGTGGGCAGCCGGTGCGCCGGGCCCTGAGCAGCGCCTTGCTCCTGCAGTTCCTGTGCGCATCGGGGTTGTACTTGTGCTCCAGCCGCTGGTGCATCAGCAGCACCTCCGGGTAGAAGGTCTTGAAGGTGCAGAACGGGCAGGTGATGCTGGGGATCAAGGTTTTGCTCAGGGCGATGGCCGAGCAGGGGTGCAGGGCCCCAAGGGACAGGTTCAAGGGTTTCTCCTGGCAGTCACCCGTGGGCTCCGGCCTCTTCTCTCTGGGGCCCACAGCCGCCTCGGGCTTGCCAGCGCGGGGCTCAGCCTGGGGCTCAGGGGCCGCCCTCCTCCAGGCCACTTCCTGGGGTGCAGGGCCGGGGGGCCGGGCTGCCCGCTCAGCGCCACCCTCGGCTGCACCCCTGGGGAAAGCCTGGGCCTCTGTGTGCACCGGGGAGAGGACGGCGCTGCCCTGAGCGCTCTGCAAGCCGGGGGGCGCCTCCCTGGGCAGCTTGGCAGGGGGACCGCCCTTAACATCTTTGGCACCATCGAAGAATCGCTTCAAATTTTTGGTCTGCGTGCTGTCTGCAGCAAAGAGCCCGTCTTCACCCTCCTGACCCTTGCTGTCGCCCCTGGCGTCGGCAGCAGCGTCCAGCTGCTTGTCCTTGTGGTGCCGCTCCAGGTGATACCTCAGGGACGTCTTCTGGGCGGCGGCGTAGTCACAGAATTCACATTTGTACGGCTTTTCACCTGAAACAAGAGACGCCACTGAGTCACCCAGGCTGACCGAAGATGCTGGACAGAACTCTGCGGGCCACGAGGCCCAGCAGGGAGGACGCTTGGCTCCCGCCCCTTCCCTGGCGGCTGCTCCTCGGAGCTGGGGTCTCCTGAGAGCCCTTTGTTCCGCATCCTTTCTAACACTTAAAAGCACAACTAGGGTAACGAGGTGGACGTGGAGGCCAGCACCGGCCCTCACGGCTCTCAGGAGGCTGAGGCTGGAAGAGTCCAAATTCAGACCAGCCGTCCTCCGGAGGGGAGACCCTGGCTCAAAAAACAAAGGTAAAGAAAAACAAAAGTAACTATTGTATCTTTACTAAAAGGAAACAAAAGCGATAATGTTTTTAACTGCACTTTTCTGGCTTAATAAAATGGGGCCAACAAAAAGTTAAACAACTTTCCCCAATCTGCACAGCTGCGGAAATGAAATTCAAACCCACACAACTCCCCCAAGCATTGCCTCTACAGCTGCTTCGACAATTTAAAGGGTAGTAAGTATATTCTTAATTCATTTAAAAATGTAGAAGTATTTTAAAAACAAAAGATGTGGCACTTAAAAATATTAGGGGATTGAATGGTAAAGAGTTGGGATTCAGTAGCCATAAACTAAATAAACCAACTTCAACACGGGAACAACTGTTCAAGAGTAAAAATAACAGCTGCGATCCACACAGCACATTTACTCTGGGCTACGCCAAGGCGCTAGCAGAGAATCTGAACCAGGGAGAGAGAGAGAGGGAGAGCGAGAGAGGGAGAGAGGGAGAGAGAGAAAGAGAGAACTACATCATAATTCTTTTAACCAAAACATGCTTTAGAAAACAAAGTCCTTTACCTGTATGCGTTCTGAGATGAATATTGAGGTAATAATTTGAACGGAAAAACTTTCCACAATAACTACACTCTCTCGAGGATGTAAGATGCTTTATTTTTCCTCCATCATCATTTTTATCTTAAAGCAGAAACAGAAATATTCATGTCAGACAGCGGAAGGGCACACATCAGGCAGGCTGGCTTGAATACTGTGCAGCGTGAGCGTCCAGGGCAGCACAAACCAACTTAGCGCACTCGTGCTGGGTGGAATAAGCAGCCAAAGACACCACTGCGGAGGCGTCTGAGCTTTGCAGTCCTAACTGTCCTGCTCTCGGGGTAGAGCAGCACGCAATAGTAGGCTGGTCTTTCTTTGTGTAAATCACAGGGAAGACCAGGACGGGCTCAGTGGGCCCAGAAGCATTTCGGGGTTCCCCACAAGCCATGCGCAGAGCGGGGCTGCCCCGGCCGGCTGGGATCACCACCTCCAAGATCAGTGACTGAGAAAACCCAGCCAATGTCAATCATCACCGCTCCCCAGCGCCAAGGGAAAAACAAGCTTCATCATCTTCAGATTACACAAGCTACCACTAGAGGGCAGCAGGCACAACCTAATCTAGGCAGCCAAGGAAATCTGGTATTGGACAAACACCCAGAAGCTTGTCAAAACTTAGACCAGTTTTAGAAAGCAGATTTTACCGTTCTACAAGCACTTGCATGCACCAGACAGATGCAACAAGTTAAAATCCCCTCCCACTGCCGAGGTGTGAAATCCTGAGCTCAAGTCGGGCAGGGCATCGGGGCGGTGCGCTGGCACCCAGGGAGACGGGACAGGCAGATCCCCACCCCAGCCTCCGAAGCGCGACCGGCCGTGATGCCTTCCCCTCGGGAGCTTTTTAAGTTTTAAATAAATAGTTTTTAAATGGCAGCTCCTTGCTCTATAGTACGAATGACCACGACAAAGGTCTCTTACAACAGCAGCGTGAGCCAGGGTGGGCATCGTGGGCGGCCCTGGGTCCCAACCCCAGCACCAGGGTGAGAAAGTCAGCGTTGGTACCAGCCCTTCCGCCTCAGGAAACCATCACTTCCCCAGCCCTCCTCCTGCCCTCACACACTCTGCTTACACACTCACTTCTTTTTTTTTTTTTTGGTCTTTCTGAGACAGGGTCTCACTATGCAGTTCAGGCTGGCCTTGAGCTCACTTTATAGCCCAGGCTGGTCTCGAACTCACAAGGATCCTCCTGCCTCAGCCTCCCGAGTGCTGAGATTACAGGAGTGCACCACCACGCCCGGTTTAAACGCCCCTAATTTTGAAAAGCAGCGCGTACTGAGGTGGTGGTGACTCCCAGGGGAATGGAGCCAGGGCTGTCCACTGTTACCCCGACCTCCTCTAGGGACGCAAACCCACCTACAAGACAGAGACAACCCTTGACCTGAAAAGCTACCGGGAAGACTTTAAAAATTAATCATTGACTTCGCTTTTTGATCTTCTTAAAAGTAAACCCAAAGAAAGCCAGGTTGATAGTACAGTAAGATAAATCTGGGCAAGAAGCCACATTAAAAACTTAAAGTTAGGAAAATCAACTCATTAAATATCCGACACCTGCCTTCCTTACACTCACACCCAGCCAGCTAGCTGTGCTGAGAGCAGGATTTGCCCCTGAAATGCCTTGCCTCCATGTGCCTGGGCCTATGCTACGCTGTACCACATCCATGAAGTCATGAACTCCTTTAAAACAAAGGACGTGCGAGTCCCACAGTGCTATCTGAGAGCGACCTCCTCCTACAGGGGGCTGCTGCGGATCCCCCAGGACGTGGCCACACGGGCAGACGAGCCGATCTGGCAAACAGGACAACGGGACAGAGGAAAGCTGAGCGACACACAACCCAGCCTCAACACAGCGCAGCACGAGCAGAAGAAGTACAGGGGGCCGGCCCCCACCGGGATGGGCAGAGCCCCTGGGGACCGAGCCCAGGCTTTCCACACCACCTGCTGACCACTGGCCGCTCCCCGGGCACCCACAGTCCCCACACTCAGAGGAGCCACTCAGCCCACAGGAGGCCCATGTTTAAGGCCTTGGCTTTTTTTTTTTTTTTTTTTTAGCTTCCAGTGCTAGGGAATGAACCCAGAACCTTGCAATGCTAGGTAAGGCCTCCATCACTGAGCCAGAGCCCCGGCCCTTGTGTGATGTCATGAAGACACCACAGTGCCTCTTCTGGAGTTCTGGAAACTGAAGATTCCCAGATGCGCTGAGGGGTAGGCGCCCCGTGTGCCCAGGGGCTCAGCATACTAAACATCTGATATGAAAACCTGCGCTCAAGCTGATCACGTGACTGGAAAAAAATGGGTCACTAACTTAAAAGCTGGTAAGTAAAAGCCTCTCATACGCTGGTGGCCAACTCCTGACGGTCACCTCCAGAGCTCTGATGAGACTTCAAGCACAGCGGGCTACAGGACGAGAAGGCAAAGACCGCTTTTCTAAGTCAGTTCCTCTGAGACCCATTCATGTTCTCAACATCCATGCATTGAATGTGCCCGACACACTAGGACTTTGTTATTTTTGTGTTTTTTCTTTTTTGTTACTTTTGATTTAAGACAGAGTCTCACCCTGTAGTCCAGACTGGCGTTGGACTCACTATGCAGCTCAGGCTGGCCTCGAACTCCCAGTGATCCCCCTGCTTTGGCCTCCGAGTGCTGGGATTACTACAGAAGTGTGCCACCACGTCCTGGCCCCACCAGGACTTTGTAAACTGTTCACAGGCAGCAGAATCTTTCATTCAAACTAAGATTTCAGTATGAAACCAGGTGCTGTGGTTTCTGCGAGGAGGGGCCACGGGGCTAGGACAGACGGAGGACTCCTGGACAGGCAATTCCCAGCCCGCTGAGACACAAGATGACCGATTCGCGAAGCCATCAGCGCTACCTTCTGCATCTGTAAACGCCATTAACGCCCTGCAAGGTTTCCTGAGCTAGTGACTCGGGTATCCTCAGCGCGCCCGTGGTCCCCGTACTTCACCTCTGAGGTCCCTGGCGATGGCACGAGCACCTCCAGGCACACAGGGTGCTGGGGACCAGAACACAGCGAGTGAGTCTCCTGGCAGGGTACCCGGCTCCTGCTGGTGATCCTTCCATGGCCTTTGGTGACCACGAGAAATCCCTTTCCATAAAGCCTGGGAGCACATGACTGTCATTCCAGCACTAGAAGGCTGAGGCAAGAGGATCACAAATTTGAGCCCCGACTGAGAAACTCAGTGAGAACCCAGCTCAAAGTGGGGAAAAAAAAAAAAAAGGAAAAAAAGAGGCGGGGTTTGCTGAGTGTGCAGCTCACTGCAAAGGCCTTGGGTTCAATCCCCAACATGACAAGTATTCAGCAAACACCCATCTAGTCGATGAGAAGTGGGCTGGAGCCAGGCAGTAGCTCATGCCTGTAATCAGTCACTCGGGAGGCTGAGGCAGGAGGACTGCAAGTTTGAGGCCAATCTGGGTAAACTTCGAGACTCTGTCTCAAAATCAAATTAAGAGCTGAGGCTGTAGCTCCATGGTAGAGCACTGGTCTAGCATATGTGAGGCCCTGGGTTCAATCCCCAGTAGTAGAACAAGACAGACTGCCTGGACAGACAGCACTGGTTTTATAAACCGAACCAGGGATGCCAGGCAAAGGCGGTGAGGGCCAGCATCTGTCTCGGGCCAAGTGACTCCTCGGTACAGGAGCTGCCTGCACCCCACAGGCTGGCTGGCACCACCCTCCAGCCTAACCTCCCCACACTGGGTGTTAATCAACAAACAGGCTGCACTGGCACGGCTGTCACAACCGAAAGGGCACATGCCCTTCGGGAGCCCAGCAGAGAATCAGAGACTCTCCTGGGGGGACCTGAGCGCAGCGACCGCGTGGGACTCAGGAGGCCACTCACCCGCGTGCAGCCCCTCGGGGAGCCCGTCCTCGGAGCCATCCTCCGAGCCGCCACCGTCCCGGTCTGCGGCCACGCCGTCATCGGGCGTCGTAGCCAGCTCGGGGGAGCAGGTGCCCGGCTGGCAGCCGTCGGGGGCGGTGGCGGCGGCGGTGGGCGACTCGGCCCCGGCGCGCCGCTCCTTCTTGTGCACACGCGAGTGCAGCACCAGCTGATGGTAGGTCCGGAAGGCCTTGCCGCACTCGGCGCAGTGCGTGGGCTTCTCCTTGCTGCCGGCCGCCTTGGGGTCCGCGTCCCCGGAAGGCGCCTCGCCGCTCGAGTGCCTCGGCTTCTCCCTGTCTTGCGAGAGGCCCGTGTAGCCGCCCTTGCTCGCTCTGGACTTTCCCGAAACTTCCGATTTGCCCCAGATCTCGCCGAGCTCCTCCTTCTCCGAGCACGAGTCGTCATTGTCCGTACTCCCTTCCTGGCCCGACTCCTTGACCTCCTCCCGGGCCACGGCCACCTTGCCCTTGGTGGCCAGCTGCCATGCCTGGTAGGTGGTGAAGGGGTCGAGCTGAGGAATGCACCCCAAGGTCTTCCTCCTGGGGTCGGCACGAGCCCGGGGTCTCAGTTGTAAGAACTGTAGCAGCTCCTCCCGGGGGGCCGGGGCTCCCCGAGGCCCAGGCTCGCCCTGTAGATCCCCGCAGCCGCCGGGCGCAGTTTCCTTGGTGTGCACCTTGCTGTGCTCCAGCAGACTCTCTTTATTGGGAAACAGGAAGCCGCAGACCATGCAGATCCTGTACGGAGACGAGACACTGCCAGCCGAGTGCGCCTGCACCACCTCGTTGATGGTCGTGGGCCCCTCGAGGCCTGGGTGCAGCTTGTGCTTGGTGGCCGACTTGCCATTGTGGGTCCGCATGTGGTTCTTCAGGAACCACGGCTCCTTGAATCTGCGCCCGCACAGGCTGCAGCCGTAGGTGAAGGAGTCCTTGTGCTTCTTCATGTGGAGCTCCACGTCGAAGGCCACGCCGAACGCCTGCCCGCAGACCTCGCAGCTGAACTCCTCGCTGTCTTTGCAGCTCTTGTCCTTGGGCGGCTCCGCGCGCACTTGGCTCTTATCGAGAGGGCTGAGGTACTCAGCTTCCACGCGCAGCACCGCGGGCTCACACAGCGTGGGCCGGTGCTGCGTCAAGACGTGTTTGTTAAGGTCTTCCGCCAGGCTGAAGGTCTGGCTGCAGAACATGCAGTCCAAGGGCATGTATCCGTCCAGCTGGATGACGCTCTTCTCCGGCGTGGGCCTAAACGGGATGGCCGCTGCCCCTCTAATGGCCAGGGTATCATCCACTTCCATCTGGGTGCCCAGGGAGCCGCCCATCACTTCCGGCCCGTCCATGTACACGAGGAGGGACTGAGTGGGCATCTTTCCTGCACTCGGGGGTGGACGCACAGTGAGACTCCACGTTCCACTGGGGAGCTCTGGCTGGGGATAAGGCCACTCGGAAGACTTGTCGCTTGCGCCTCCAGAAGCCCTGGGCTTCACAAAAAACCAGGGCAAAATATTATTATGAAATTCAAAAGAAAGTGTACATTCCTCTAACTTCTTATCTTCGGAAGTTTTCAGGAAGCTCAGTGATGGGCGACTGAAACTGGGTCTTTCCACAGAGAAGGCGCACGGACTGCCGGACGCCGGGATTCAGGCAGCGATCAACACAAAGCATCAGTTCTCTTTGTCCCCTGAACAGTGTGGTTCAGCTGAGCAGGAAGGCAGTTCCAGCAGCCTGGAGACGGGGACTCCCAAAACCTGCGGGGGAGAACGCAAAGCGCTGGTGAGCGAGCTGCACTGGGAACACGCGGCCAGCGGGGGTCACTCAGCGGGTCTCCTCCCCGCAGCCAGCAGGCCCAACTCGGCCGCCTCAGCTTTAATTCATAAGGCGTCCTGCTAAACGTGTTCTGTTAATGAAATCATCAGCACCCCCCACCTGTCAGTACACCTACTAAGCGGGTAGAATTTGTAAGACACGGTGCTTTATTCACTTAAAAGGTCAAGTTTTAAGACAACAGTTGTTAAATTCAGCTGAATCCATTTTATATATAGTTTTGTTTTGTTTTGTTCTGTTTCTTTTTGAGACAGGATCTCACTATGTAGTTCAGGTTGGCCTTGAGCTCACTTTGTAGCCCAGGTTGGTCTCGAACTCACAAGAATCTTCCTGCCTCAGCCTCCTAGTGCTGGGATTATAAGCATATGCCACCACAAGGGCTTGAATCCATTATAAACACCACTAACATGCGTGTGTATATATACACATACACATATACACAGTTTCCGCAGAGACTGCAAAGAGTTGTGAGAAATTAGACTGACAAAATTAAGACACTTCAGGTAAAACCTTCAAAGTGCTTAAAATTGTTTCTAGTAACAAACCTACCTACTAAGAAACAAATGTTCCAAAGCATACTGGAAGATTACACCCAGGAAGGCCAAAAACCAGCGTAGAAAACAGGATCCTTCCCTACCATCTTCCTCCAAAAAATGCAAATCTCAGAATGGTCACCCTTCTTGGCCAAGGACGCTTTTTGACAGATTGTGGCCTGCTGTTTATAAATCGACGACTTTCGACCCTAACAGCACAGGGTTCGGGACTTCCTAGTCCCAACAGCAAATAAGGAAATGCACACATGAAGCCACTTACTCTGCGAATGTACACATTTATCATAAAATTTTCAACATACCTATTTCAACATGGCTTAGTATTTCATCAGTAAAAGGATCCAAGAGAGTTTTTTAAACCCACCTTTCACATGATGCGTTGGCCAGGTAGAAAGGAGATTATTTGATTTAGCTCTGCGCGTCTGACCTGGAGGCTGATTTTCACTCTTGGAGAAAAATTAGCCTCTCAAGCCAATACCTTCCATTTTTACTGCACCCAGTGAACAAAATGTCGCAACTATGTTAAAACTGGAGTTGGTCAGCCATGTATAGTGGCGCAGGCCTGTAATCCCAGCACTCTGGAGGCAGAGGCAGGAAGACCGCAGTGAGTTCAAGACCAGCCTGGGCTACGTAGTAAGTCCAGGCCACAGCCTGAACTACATAGTGAGACCCTGTCTCACAAAAAACAAACAAACAAACAAAAAAACCCAGCCTGGAGTCAGTCAATTCCAGCCAAGAAATCCAGAAGACACACAAACCACTCCCCGCACAGGGACACAAGACCAGCGGGAACACAGCGCTGCTCCCCACCTCCTCCGGCCGCCCCGCCAGGCCCGCGGGCTGGGGCGTCCCTGCCTCCTCGCTACGCCCAGGGGAACTATCACCTCCCTTATCATCTTTAGTTCTCAATGAGCAACAGTTTTCACATTTAAGCTTTTCTACCTAAAGACTCCAGATTAAGGATCAGGGCGGAGAAAGAACACACAGGGCTTCATCTCGCGTCTGGCTCTGCTGTGCGGTGCGCGCAATGGCGGGCAAACAGCAGGGCGGCGCCAGCCTGTGTGACGTCACAGAGGACTCCAGGGACCTGGGTTCCGGCCCCCAGCCACAGGCTGGGAGCCGCCTGCCTCGGAGCTCGTCCGTCCACATCTGGTTCCGGTCCCTGGTGAAGCTCTAAGGCGGCTCCCAAGAGTCCCCGGACCCTGACTCTGGGGACTCCTCTACACACTCCAAGGAATACTCCACGGCTCTGCGGACCGCAAGGTGAAATCTGTCTATGTGGGACTGGTAATTTAGGTTTCTATGCAGTCATTGACTCAGCAATATTTGCAATATTTGAACCTAAGGATCACGGCACAGACTGGAGAAAAGCAGTTACCGCACCCCGGCTGCACCGCGCTCCCCGGCCAGCAGCTCGCGGAGGCTCAGAGGTGGTCAGTGAGTTCTCCACCCCGCAAGGACTCGTGTTCCTTTCAGTAACCGTGATCGTGGGTGGAGGTTCTTTCTACTATAAGCAATGGCACGCTGCCAACGGCAAATAGCTGTTTCCGCATCCTTATGTGGCAAAAATCAAAGTCATACTATGTCGGATCTCAACTTCTTAAAAAAATGTTTAAGGACATTTAGCTGGAGCTGGGGGGCAGCCAATAGAGCCTTTGCCCAGCACGTGCAAGGGCCTAGGTTCAATCCCCAGCACCGCATGAAGAAAATCAGGGTTGGGGACAAAGCTCAGTGGCACAAGTGCCTGCCTGGCAAGCTCAAGCTCCTGAGTTCATAACCCTTTCCATTACCAAAAAAAAAAAAAAAAAATTGTAGAACTTTTAGAGAACCTTGCTTTCCATGGACAGACATCCTTCCCCAAAAATGACACCAACCCTACACTCAAGCATTTGAACTACTTTTCTTTTCAAATCTATGTCATTTCAAAGAAAAAAAAAAGAAAGAAAATGAAATTGGAATGCCTTGCTTGTGAAGCAACACACCTTAAAGAAAAAAAAAAAGCATCTGATTTAGAAATACAATGTGGGGGGTGTCATTTTTCCCACCCCAGATCACAACACAACTTAATTGCCAGAAAAACTATCTGATGTTAGAGGGTTTTGTTCCAACTTCCACCTCTGAAATTCTCCAGTGAGCTGAAAGGTTCCCATCATTCCCAACACACACCCCTCAAGACTGCCCCCGGGGGACCCGAAGAAGGACCACAGCCACCCAGGGTGAAACCAACCTCAGGAGAAGGCAGAGCTTCGGGGTGCAAGCAGGTGGATGCCACAGAGGATGCTAGATGTGGGGCAGACAGACGCCCCCACACCAGCCCCTCCTCCTCCATGGGACCTTCCAGGATAGATGCTGAGGGGCCCAGTGCTAGACAATCATTTCCTCCGCTTTGGCTTTTTCGAGACAGACTCTTACTATGTACCCCAAGCTGCCCTCAAACTTAGGATCCTCCTGCCTCAGGCTCCCAGAAGGCTAGGGTAACAGCAATGTGCCACCACAAGGGTGGCCCTGGGCCAGAGCAAACCTTAAGACTAAACTCCAAGGCTTGTTCCCTGACCTTGGCCCAGCACAATCCCTGCCCTGTCGCCTTTTACCACAGCTCAGTATCAACTTACTTCCTCTAAAAACTTTTGTCCCTAAAATCATCCTGCTAGCAACCAGGCATGGTGGAGCACACCTGTATTCCCAAGCACTCGGGAGGCTGAGGCAGGAGGATCACTGAGTGCCAGGCCAACCTGGGCTATAGAGTGAGCCAAAGGTCACTGGACTTGGATGTTAGAACAACTCATTGGATTCTAAAACAACTATTCGTGATCACCACTAAGTCATTGTTTTAAAAACGAGAAAGGGCCTCAAATCAATGATAATACCCCTAACACAATGAGACCTAGTCTCAAAAAAAAAAAAGAACACCCAGCTAACAAATACATAATCCTATTAGCAAATACACTGTCTCCTGGTGCCTCGAACAGGGTCAGTCCCTGGACAAACACCTGGTAAAAAACAACTGGCACCGGGAGAAAGGCAGCTGAACATCTCTGGCCACCGCAACCACTCATAACTGATCTGATACTAAAACTAACAGGAATGTTTGTGGAAACTTCTAGATGGCTGTGGCTGCATCTCGCCACACTCTGCAACCTCGCGACTGTAATAAAGGCATCACAGCGTGAAGTTCACCAGCACAAACAAAACCTGTGTCCCTCTGGGGCTGGAGCTCCGCCTGCCGCATGGGTCAGAGCCTGGACTCTACCCTGAGCACCATGAAATCCAACCGGCATCAAGGAGGTCCATGCCCTCCCTCTGCGACACCCCCACCCCAAGGAGCAAGGCGGGCGCGCTGCAGACCCCCCCGCAACAGATCCCAGTGCCCGAAGTCTTCCTTGGACTCTCAAGGACAGGATTCCCTCAACTAAGGCTACACCACTTAGAACCCATTTACATTCCTTTAAATGAAAACCCTTAAGTGGCTGCAATCATAAAGACTGAAATCCTACCAGAACTCACCAGGACAGAAATTCTAAAGTAATTCCCATCTGACAGCCAGGTGAGGGGGCGGCACTGGCTTCCCAGAGTCCCTTGCCCGCCGCGATGACACTGCTGATAAGAGAATTGTCCTCCCTGACAAACAGCAGGGGGGGACTTTATCATTCAACTTCACAAGCCAAGAAATGCTCCGAGTCTGCAGGAAAAGGTGCGATCTGACTGCACCCGGCTTACTAAAAAAAAGGTACTTTGCAGATTTTTTTTTTTTTTGATGCTTACAAACATTTTCAGATCTCTGCTCAGGTAAACGACGAAGGCGCCCCACCTTCACCTCAGTACTCAAAGTATCTAAAGCAAGCGATTACTCACCACCACCTCCTGGCTGGAAGGACACTGGGGCTTTCCTTGTGTGCTGGGAGTATCTGAGTAGTCACTTGTTTAAAACAATACCACATCACCTTAGAGATCAATCAAGGAAGAACCAAATTGCTGTTAATTGCCTGAAATGCTGGATATTCTTTTAAGTCACTAATTAGATTTATGACTAAACTATGAATGCTACCACCACCTATGGATGCTAAAATTAGCAAATATTACACATTATACATTGCTTAATGAAAAGCACAATTTGTGTTGCAGTAGAACAAATTAAGGGCAACTTCCCGACTTGGAAAGACAATTTTCAGGAACAGCACCTCTAGACAACACATCTGTTTCACCTCAAAAGGTTTCTTTAGCCATTTTTCCTGTGGAGAATTTATCTACCACTGTGTGGACTGGGACACCAAGTCCTCAAAGAAAACTGTCCAAAAAAAGTGTAAAAGTTCTAATATAAAAGTAACTTGCCATATTTCCACAAAATTTACTTTTCCCCCAACTTAGTAAAGTGTCCCAGTAAGCGGTTATTAAAATATTCAACATAAACTGCTACTCTCTGGTCAATTCATTTACTTCCTTAAAACTATCAAATTATCTCCAAGTTCTGGTTAGGAAACTTGGAAGCGTTTCTGTTTTTCTTCTGTATTTTACACACGCTACTTATTCTTAACCCTACAAGTGGAGAAAACTCGACAGAGTAGTCCATGGTAGCAATCAATCTCTAAAATCTTTCAAAAACTATTTCAAGAAAATCACCAAGTCACATCCAAAAGCTTAACAGTCAACCCAATTTTCCTAATACAGCTGTAGAAAGATGCTTAAAAATTAAAAGACTAAAACAGTCAGTTTAAATTCATCATTACAACTCAAACTATCACTTTGTTGAAAGGCAAAACTTGGGTAGATCCTACAGGAAATAATTCCATTTTCTCAAAATTATATATAAACGTTCAGTTCTAAACAGGATGAGATCAAAGTGATATAAGAACATATTTGAGCACCACAATTAGAAACTGCCTTTAAAAACAAACAAACGAACAAAAAAAAACCAGGAAGAAAGAAACTGCCTGATTCATCCTAAAGCAGTTAAGGTCTGCTGAAGGATCTTAATAAAACTTCAAGTACCGGATATTAGTTTTAGTTTCAATATTATCAATACTAACAGGTATTATCTACAAACTGGCCTTCAAAAACTGCATCTTGATCTGAAAAATGAGAGCTGTAAGGGAAAAACATTTTTAAATTCTTAAGATTAAGCATCGAGGTCAGTGAGCTTCTATTAATTCTTTACTAAAGTAAGTTTAAATAATTTTTTAAAAGATGACACAATTGGTTAATCCCCCAAGGAGGGGGAAAAAAGATCTCAGCAAATTAAAAAATGAAGTAGCCCATCTTAACCTGTATTCTTTCATTCTACAAAGAAAGCACTGAGTATGTGTACTTCCCCGTGCCTGTGTAAGTCACGCTGGTCACTCTGTGAACACACTCAAAACCAAGGCCATCACACTGCACCACACACTACACATTAGACTTTTTTTTTTCAGAAGACCAAAAGCTGAGTGCCTAAATTAGACCCAATTTAACTCACTTCACGTTAAATACAAGCTTACGCAATGCTTTAAGGCCTGAGACCATTCTTTAACCTTTAAATACTCCTCTCTCTATATCTTCTGGTGGATACTAAAATTGTTATGTCTGGCTCTTTGTGGAGTCTCCTGCTTACTTTCCAAATTAAGTGAAAAAATCTACTTTCAATTAATAATTACACCACTGTTCAAGAGGTATATGTGTTAAATTTAAAAAAGAAAAAAAAACTTCTGGTCTAACTGAATTGTTTTTAACTTATCCTGATTGGATACAGGTAGGAAAGATTAAAAAGTAAAAGCAAGTTTTTCTGCTAATACTGATTCAAGAATAAAATCTATCTGGAGTCTACATTTCCAGTCCATTTAACTACATCTTAAATGTGAAAAGATTTGGAGACTAGAAATGAACACCACAAGAATTCTATACAAACCCTTATTTTAAAACTAGCCTTTAGCATAATGTTGGTCAAATCCTGGAAAAGTCTAAGAACAAAGGCTAAGGGCATCATTGTCTCACACAACTTACTCAGCTGTCTTTTCAGGTTTAGTAATTTTATTTCTCAATTTTATCATAAAATTACCAAACTGGCCTCAAATTTCCAGTAACTCTGTTATGTTGATACCCTGAGCAGGAAGTAATGGGGATGTTTAGAACAGTCGGTAAACAAATGTAAAGTCCTTTAAGAGTATCCAACGTTAAACATAAAGGGTGATCTGGGTGCAGCTGGCTGGCGGGGGCTTCCCCCGTATTTATTTGGAAGACAGATGTGTACAAGAATTGAGCTTGCTCATCATGAGCTGCAGATTTTAGGAAAGAATGGTCCTCGTTCTTCCACTTCCTTAAAAGACAGATTTCTATCTGCCCTCGTGGTCTAAATTCAAAACCCTTTGCCCCACATACCACACTGCAAATTTGTCCAACTATATTATGGGCTAGAGAATCCAAGATCACAGTGCTGAGATGTCAGTATTTCAGGAAAGTTTTTCTGTTGCCCCAAAATGAGGCCACTAAAGCTATACTCAATAAGCAGGCTGGCTTCCCTCACTCAAATTTAAGACATTTCCTGCTGCCTTTGTGTAATGACACTCTCTCTGCCACATGCTCTTCGACTAGTTAACACCTCTCCACCCAGAATCTGGACGTGAGGTGTGTAAAGAAAGACATCTAGTCTCACCAATTTAATTGACCACCTGCTGGAACGAAGCCCTTCTCTGTTTAAGAGTATTTAACGACAGTAATTTCATTCAATTTTAGTATTTGTTCCACAGGTACTTTCCAGGGCTTTCTCTATTTTTAATACTTAGTAATTTTAAAAACTACCCTATAGGTTCAAAATTGTAATGTACTTTAAAACCTCATAATGTTGACTTTAATCTATTGGAATACTCACCAATCTATACAACTATCTCGTTTTTATTTTTTTAGGGTCACTTACACCTCTGCAACTTTTAAACACACAGCCACGCTGCTGCAAGATTAAACTGATACAGGAAGCTAGGACTCTTTCCCCACGGCCAGGAACCTCAAAATCCACTCCCTCTGGGCCACACTAGCACACCTGAGAAGGAGCCATCCAAACTGAATTTTGTTTTTTTTTTTTTTTTTTTTTGAGCAAATGGAAACACAGTTTCATAGAAAACATTAAAAAACCTGCATCATTTATATTCAATAGAGTCAGACAAAAGATCCTGTTTAAAGTAGTATGTTTTAAAGCAGTCAAGGATCATTAAAAACTACTCAAAGTTCTTATCAACCAGTATCATGTTGGTGACAACTGTGAAAGAATGTAATTTGAGAAAGTGGATAAACAGCACATCTTCTGGGACCCCTGAAGCTCTAATCAGGCATCCCCGAATTAAGAGTGCTCGGGGGTTGGGAAATGGCAACCCTGCTGTGGCAAAAACATACCGTTTCCTAATAAAGATTGTCAAAGGAGAAAAAAAATGATTAACATTTATCTGCAGGGAGAAGACAGAGAGACTGAGTCATGGCCAAGCCATTGTATTCCTGAAGCATTTCATCAGTTTATAAGTGACTTGATGATTAAGTCTTATTTTCAGATTTCCTCTAAAAGGAACCCACTGGAAAGGGATTAGGGGCGCCTATTCCTCTCCCTCAAGCTTCCCTGCCAAAAATGGAGGATTACAAAGAGAACGCCAAGCTACCCCACCTTCCAGAAAGGCGGGCTAAGCAGACACTCCGAGTCCCCCTCCTCCTCCCTAACCACCTGGGAAGAAAAAAAAAAAAAAAAAAAAAAAAAAACCTGAGCTACCAGCAAAATAGATTCTTCAGGGTAAAGGGGGAAAATTATTCTGCTAATTTTTCTAAGTGGTATCTTAGTTCCTTTTTTAAGTAAGAAGTGAAAGGGAATAATATGAACCCAAGACAACTGCTAAACTTCGATCTCACAAGTAATTAAAAAACAACAAGGTTCAAACTGCAAAGTGGTAGAATGTGTTGTGGAGATAAAAGGTGTGTAAAGAAGCTGGACACCAAAGAAGTCTTTGTCCTTCCCCAGTAAGTTATAATCTTCTCTTCTACTTCCTCCTCCTGTATGCAAATACATGTACAATTCTCAAGGACTAGCCTTCCTCCTTATACACAGAATACGTAAAATTCCAAACCACCAGATTATTAACTCTATTCCAACTCTTCAAATAAATTAGAAACCTATCTTGTAACTATGGACAACTGAATTTTTAACCCAAGTCACTGCCTCTTAAAAGTAATACTTACATAACAGATTAAAACTGGCAGCATTGGGAAGGGGGGGACTTCCTCTAAAACATCAGGATTAAAAAACCACCACCACCCGCGCAAACACCCCCGGTCTCCAGAACACTGAACAAAAACAGTATCTAGAATAAACACGACTTCTCAGAAGGAAAGAAGCCATCTCCCACGAAGGACACACCTTCGGAGTCCTTAGCACACATTAACTAAACAAGCACAAACTAGTGGCTTGACTCTTGTATTTTCCACACAAAAAACAGTGAGGCTCTTCCTCTGCACTTGTCACTCCACTAAAGGCTTTTTTAGAAACTCTAGATCTATTACTCATCCTTCAAAGTGTTAGAAAATCTGGAATTTTCAGTCTTCGCTGCCATCCATGAAGGCACTCGATCCACTTACTTTAAGGGAAGGAGTTCCGGGGACGAGCACCGGGCCCTGGACTCCACGACAGTACAAAGGGAAGGTGGGTGAAGGCCCCCCGAAACCCCTACCTAGTCCCGGGCCTGCACGGCAGCTGTCGTAACCCTGCCTCTTCTTTTGTTGGCCTTAATCTCATGTCAAGTCATTCAACCAACTCCAAAGCGATGAAGACATAATTGAATCAACCTGAACTAAATCAGTCCAAGCCCTTTTAAAACACACACAGCTTAATGGTTCCAAACCATCCCCCAGACCAGGACCCGGCTCCGGGCCGGCAGCACACACGCCGGACCCCAGGGCGCGGGACCACTGCGCGCCCCGCACAGCACGCATGCTGAGGAATGTGCGGGACCCGGGCCCGGAGGCTGATCTGGAGGATAAACCCAGGCTACTCGGGAATCTCAAGGTGGAACCACACACTTCATACCAGGAGCCTGACCACGGCGTGCGGGGGAGGGGCAGGGGACACGGAGCGGGTTAAAAGTTTCTGCTGCTCCACTGTGGATCGCCCCTGGGGCTCCGAGAAGGGGCCACGGGTGGCTCGGTGTCTTCGGCTCGGTCTCGGAGCCAAACCTTGCGGAAAACTCCCCGCCTGCTCTCCCCACCCCCACCCACCCCACCCGCCCAAGAATGTGGCTTCCGTCCTCGCCGGCCCAGCCCCGAATCCTAAACTGTGGGTCCCCGAGCCCCGGCGCCGCCTGCACCCCGAGACAAGGGGACCAGGCAGGCAGCCCCCCACACGCACATCCGAGCGCTGGGGCTGGGGCAGATCCGGGAAGAGCGCCCTAAAACAGCGGTCTGGGCGCCCCGCGCCTCCCGGCAAACTTCCCTTTAAAAAGAAGAAAGGAAGCAGCACTTTCGGCTCCCAGTCCCATCGGCCCGCCCGCCGGGCGCCCACTGCGCCTCCCGCAGCCTCGGGGTCCCCGGGGTCCATAGAGGTGTACGCGTTCTCTACGAGTTGACGGGGCAATAGCTGGGGCTCTTTTAGGGAGAAGAGAAAAAACTTTAGAAAAGAAACTGTAAAAACCAAACCACCTTCTCGCACACATCCAAGACACGCAGCCCGTGCGCCACGGGCTCAGCGGCGGCCGGGCGAACCGGGGCTCCCGGGACCATTTTGGGGGTGCGGGGGGAGCCGGGCGCGGGGCGGAGAGGCTTCGCCCGCCCGCGCCCCCGCAACGCGCCCCCCGCCCGGCCGTGGGGACGGCCCGGCCATTGTCTGTGGGGGACGCCTGTTAGGACGCATTGTTTGGGCTGTTTCCAACTTGCCGGGCTCCCCGGGCCACCGCGGGGACCCCGCGCCCGTCCCCGGACCCCCGCGGCCAGGACGGCCCAGCGGGAGAGCCGCCCACGGGCCAGGAACTTTTCCGGGGCGCCCCCTGCGCCCAGCCCCCCCGGCCTCCGGGGGGACCCGAGACCCCGGCCCGCCACGGCGCGGAGCGGGGCTGCGGGGCGCCCCGCGCTGGGGAGGGGGCGCCAGCGAGGGCGGAAGCGGCCGGCGGGCGGAAGGGCGGGCGGGCGCCCCTTTACCTGGGCCGGCTCCTCGGCCATCCCTCGCGCGGCGGCGCCCGGCGGCACTGACACCTCGAGCCGAGCCGGCGAGGTTTGAATGGGGAGGCGCGGGAGGGGCGGGGGGCGGAGCGGCGGCGACGCGAGTTTCGCCCGGCCTTTTGTGCGGGCACCTCCCGGAGCCCGCGCCGCACCGGCCCCCCAGCTGCGGGGAGCCCCGCGCCGAGGGGCTCAGCCATCCTGGGGCGCCCGGGCCCGGCGCCGGGAAGACCCTCCCCGGGCAGGAGCGCTCCCCACCCCCACCGCCCCCGCCCCGCGCAGGATTGGGGGGCCGGGCTCACCTCGGGCGCGGGGCTAAGGTGAGCGGGGCGGGGTGCGCACGGGGCAAAGGCGCGGGCGCCCCCTACTCGTCCGCGCGGGGACAGTGCAGGCGCGGGGGGTCCCTAGAGCCGCCCGGCGCGGCGCGTCCGGCGCTGGGGGACTGTTGGGTCAGAAAGTGCTCGGAGCAGCTGTTGCGCCCTCCCCCGGCCCCGCCGCCCGGGACGCCCCGCCTCCTGCCTCCCCCGGCCGCGCGGCCCCGCCTCCCCGCCCACGTGACCTGCGCAGGCGCGCCCCTACCCCGCCCACCGCCGGGGCCCCGCCCCCAAGAACGGGCGCGCGGACGCGAGGGCGCGCAATCCCTGCTCTCGCCCAGTGAGTGCCGCGCACGCGCGCGCCTTGCCACCGCCCCCTCGCCTCCCGCCATCCGGCCAAACGTGGCCGGCTCGAGCCCCAGCGGTTCCAGTGACAGGTACTAGGGGAGTGGGCCGCAGGTTAGTGCGCAGGCGCAGACCCAGCCCTCTTCCTCGCCGCCTCCCCCCTCCCTCGCAAGGTGCGCCCAGGCGAGGGGCGGGGCTGGAAGCCAACTCCTGGGTCATCTAGAATTACAAACAAAAAACGTTTATAGGGGTTTGAGCTTAAATCAAAAGATAGCTGTGTACAAAAAACACTTTCTCAGATAGGCTTTAAGTGTGAGGAAGACCGATGAGATAGGATGATTAAAATTCTGTATCTTCGTAAAGCTTTTTTTTTTTTTTTGTAGGCAGGCTTTGGGCTTGTTTGGCTATTTTAAGTCCAGTTTTCTAAAATTGGATTCCAGGTTCCAGAAATCTACTTAGTTGTGATAGAAATCCATGTGGATGGAACTAGGCTTAAAGTGGGGATAGAAAACAAAACAAAAAGCAAGTCTTTTCTCCTCTTTTCTACGCCCAACTGATACAAAGTGTTTCCCAACTGTTTTCTTCCTTGTTCACCAGAAGAAAGGTTCAAAGAAAGAAAAGCAGGAAGAGGTTCCGATCCCCAAAAACCTTGATACCCCTTATTTTAAGTAAACCCCAAGGAGGAACCACGGATGAAAGCAACAATCACATCCACCAATTTTTCTGCTCCCAAATGCAAATGAATGCAAATGTGAAATGGATCTATGGAAGTAGCCACAAACAAAATTGCCGAGTTGTTTTGTTTCCTAAACTAGCCTCAGTGGACCCAAAAGGGGAAAGCTTACAAACATGTCAAGAAAAATATTTAAAATATATTTCTAAATCAAAAGAAAAGCAAAAAACAGCCCTATATTAAAAAAAAAAAAAAAGATCCGGAACTGGTGAGCAATGCAATCCTTATTTAATAGGAAAAGGCATTTGAGAAGACAGTTTAGCAAAGAGGAAGAATTTACCTAGTGACGTTATGCTATCATTTTATATATAACTACTAACTCCACATATGGTCTGGTTGGTCTTTTTTAAAAAGGAAGTGAATCAATTACTCAGTTAATTAGCAGTGCCAGAAGTAGATCCTTAGGCCAGCACTATTTTTTTTCCACTCAAATACATGGACATTGATCATTTTTAGTCTTAGGGTTCCTTTCCTAACAAAAGGTACCTTTCTTTAAAATATTTGTTAATATTCACACTAAAACAGTTTAAAAGCACACTGTTCTTGAGCAAGAAACTTAACTTTATCAAAACAAACGACTCTCAAGCCTTGCTACAAAACAAAGAAACTAGGAGCCTGTGGGACCAGGTGGATCCTTCCTTACCGTAAGCGTGGCCTCACTCTACATGTTAATGGGTAACCTTTGAACTCTGGAACCTCCAATGCCGTAAACACAATAGCGCTGAGAGTTTACAAAAAAAAAAAAAACACTAGTGTCAAAATGGAGCAAAAAAGAAAGTCCAAACTCTTCAGTTAGGGGGAAGGAAACAATCAAATATTTTGACAAATAATCATCCCACTAAGAACAATGAGGCTCCTGGCCCCTGCGTTACTGAATTATTTGGGGGAGGGGGGGATATTGAAAACCTTGTGCTTCTTTACCGCGCTCTGAAAGCCACTACTTTGTTAAGCATTATGGGCATCATATGGTTTGTTACCGCTTCTCCTCCCCCTGCCCTCTCCAAAAAAAACATATTATGTTGTGGGTAGGTTCTTTTTCTTGTTGTTGTTTTAATGTTGTGGGTTTTAAAAGTGCAAAGAGAATTGCGTTAACCGATCTATCCGCCAAGAGTTGTGTGTGTGACCCTGATGTTTGAGCGAGGAATTACAAAGAACCCTAACTCCTGGAGACGTGCCAGCAGAACTGGGAAATCGCTGCAGAATTCTGCCCATGACTGACTGCTTGGTTGCAAATATATACTGTGTTTTCAAAAGGTCGAGGAGGGCTCTGAATTCGCCGCGAGGGCTCCTGCGAGACACATTCTTCCCCCTCGAAAGTGCAGCCTCCTGCCTCGGATTGATTTGGAAAGCATGGGGAGTCGGGGCGATTAAAAATGGAAACTCCAAAAGTAACAGGAGAACACGGAGGAACATTTGGTTTCGTAAGAAGAGCTAAGAACTCGCATTCTTGCACCAAGTGAAAACTGAAAAATCGAACGTTAGTCTTCAATCCCTGACTCCGCCCACACGTACGCCGGGCTCGGCCGGGGCTCCCCGGCCAGAGATCTCTAAAGGAATCAGGTGCTCTGGACGCCAGCCACAAAAACAAAGAGAGGACAGCCCGCTGCAGCGTCCCCCCAGGGTGAGCCCCAGCTCTGCACGGTACCGGGAGCGCGGGCCAGGAGGAAGCCCCACTTCCCCTCCTCCCTCTGCGACCAACATCAGCGACGCCTCGTTTTTCACAATTATCGAAACAGGCCCTCCTTCATAAATGTTTCCCAGTGCACACCTATAAAAATCACACCATTATCTCTGATTTAATCTTAGCACTATCAGACCTCTTCCTTCAGCTAACATCCGATTTCCTACCCAGGGCCTGCCCCATCCCAGCATTCTCAGATCAAATAGTCCAAAAAAAAAAAAAAAAAAAACACTTTGGAGTCGCTGTATTTAAATATGTATTGGAATCATCTTTGGAGACTTAGCCTTAATTAGAAGAACAGAATGTGGTATGATCTCCTTTCCCAAGTATTTACTTATTTCACTGTGGAACTATTATAGAAAAACAATTTGGAAACTAAACCGCCCAAGCTGAAACACGGCCAACAGAGATACTTGAGGTAAAAGAATTCAGTGTTCAAGGGCAAGGAAACCTGAAAAACTGCAGAGAGGCATCAGCAGGAAAAGAAAATGAAGAAGTGAGGCAAACCTGCCAGTCTTAGCAAACTACAAAAGACATCTGAGAAGGAAGCGGGCAGCCCTTTAACAAGACTGAATGCACTAAATGCAGCAGGCAGAGCAAACAACCCGTAGGAACACACTTTTTCCTTCCTGCTGAGGTTTCCATTCCCACGCCAGCCATCACCACATTCAGCTCCTGGGAGATGCTATGATAATATATGATAAAAACGTAGATAGCACGAATTACCTTTCAGCAGGGAAGACAGCGCCTGAGACCCGGAAACCCTACGGCCCGCCAGTCCACCTGGCTGGGAACAGCACTGGAGGAGATTGGATTGCTGGGTTTTACAAGCAAACCAAAAAAGGGAGGGGCCAAGCATAAAGCTCAATTTAAATAGGTTTAGATATAATCCGGACTTGATTGAATAAATCAACCTTGATAAAAAAAAAAGCTTGTTTGATTTTAACTCTGTTTGTCCCTTCAGCAAGTCTGCCTTCTGCTGTGAGCACGTCGGTCTTCCTGTGACACCCTGGATGGCTCAAGGAGGTTGACTTGCCTCAGAATGTCCCTTAAAGCTACCCCGAGGAAAGGGCAGGATGCCACAGTGGGGAACAGTGTGTCTGGTGCACACAGGCTTGGGGTTCAAGCCCCGGCAGCACACACAATGTGGACGGGACTCCCACACTCCTCGGGTCTTCCAGGGTCCACAAAGGACCTTACTGAAACCCTGGTACCACCATTGCCCCAAGAAAGGGTGCCATCTTGACCGCCTGCCTACTCAGACCGAAGCCTCGAGGACAAATGCTGGGATTTCCTCCACGCGCTCCTGGTGCCAAACCCTACAGCCCTTCTCTGCCTTGATGCAGCTCAACTCCGGCCCCTTCTCCCGGGTTTTCCCAGCAGCCCCCCAAGACACACAAGCAAGCTCTCCCCAGACAAGCCGCAGCATGTGCAGCCTCCCCTGGCTTCCCCATCCGGGTCAGGGTCAGCACCTTCTCCACCCAGGACACACAGCGGACCTCAGGTCAGCGCAGCGCCCAGCTTCACAGCTTCCTTCCACCTCGGGGGAAAAAACACGCTTCGTGACTTGCTCAGCCCTCCCAGAGCCTGTGGCTCCGGCCCCAAGGGGTGCTGTCTTGCTAAACCCTTGGTGGCACCCTGCACTTCAGCCCCCCGGCCCCCTCTTGCTGCAGCCTGCAGAACCCTACTTTCCCCTTCCCTGGCACCCTTTCTTCTGTCCAGAAATCGGCCTGTCCCTTCTGTCCCCCACGCTCTCTGGCATGGTGGCCCAGTTAAAAATATCTTCTCTCTGGTTTCACCTCTTGAGAAAGTAATGACCCTAGAATATTATTTAATCCCTCAGGTTTCCGTTTCCTTATCTATAAAAAAGGAGTTATGGCTGGGTGTGGTGGCACATGCCTGTAATCACAACCTTCGGGAAGCTGAGGCAGGAGGATCACTGCAAGTTCCAGGCCAGCCTGGGCTACATAGTGTGTCCAAGGTCAGCCTGAACTGCACAGTGAGACCCTGTCTCAAAAACACAAAGAAATTTTTTTAAATTTTTTAAATAAAAAAGGGGTTATGAACATGGCAAAGGTAATGATAATACAATTATGTATATGACTTACATAAATATTCCTATTTCTATGAGACTCTAGCTAGAGAATTACATAGAGATGGGCGTGGCAGTGCACCTCTATGATTCTGGCATCTGGGAGGCTGAGGCAGGATCACTGAGTTCAAAGGCCAGCCTGCACTACATGGTGAAACTCTCTCAAAAAACCAAAAAAAACCCAAAGCATTACTGCTATAAAGCTTGTAAGGCCAAGGTTTTTAAGGCCTCCCACTGTTGGGAGGCATGCGAGATGGAGCAATAAGCAAAACAAATGAGTCCTGTTCCTCTAGGGCTTATGTTCTAGGGGGAGACACAGAATACACGCATGCACCCAGGGGCTGCGGTGACTGGAGAGGGGAAGACGCCTGCTCTTTACGAGGAGGCTCCTCAGGAGCAGAGGCGTCCCAGCCCGGGGAGTCAGGCAGTGCAGCCGCCAGAGGAGCAGCCCATTCTGCTGAGGAGGGCGCAGAAAAGACCCAAGCTGCCACGAGCCAGCAGCACGGAAGCAAGGCAGGCCTGGGTCTGGGTCCTATCAGATTTGGGAATGTGACCGCAGCTGTGCAAGGACTTCGGCTGACCAATCCCGAGTCCCACACCTGCGGCACCCAGACGGGTCCGCCTTGGAGCTGGCTACCGTGCCCTCCCGGCCACCCTCAGGCCCCCACTTGACCCCCCTCAACTAGTTCTTCTCCTCCCTTCCATTTCCAAATACTAAAGTGCCCAGGGCCAATGCATTTTCCTATACAGGAAGTTCCTTACATGCATAGTTCCCAACTCCAACTCTCAACTCCCAACTCCCAAAAGGTACCTCCAACCGCTGGCTCCGACTTCAAGGTCCCTGTGTCAAAGCACTGCCCTTCCAGAAGCAGTGCACACCACTGCAGTTGAGGAGCAGCAGTGATCTGAAGCTCGGGGCTGAGGATGTCCCAGCCCTCCTTAAAATCCCTAAAATGAGCCGGGCGTGGTGGCACACACCTGTAATCCCAGCACTCCGGAGGCTGAGGCAGGAGGATCCTTGCAAGTTCGAGACCAGCCTGGGCTACAAAGTGAGCTCAAGGCCAGCCTGAACTGCATAGCGAGACCCTGCCTCAAAAAAGACCAAAAAAAAAAAAAAAAAAAAAGGATAGAGGATAGAGATGTAGGTGAAGACCCTGGGTTCAATCCCCAGCACAGCAAATGAAATACATACACCCACACAGCCCTGACGGGTGGCTGGCACGGCCTGGTGGGCCCTGATAAGGCTTTGGATTATGTCCTAAGTGCACCGGGAGACCCAGAAAGGAAATGGAAGTAAAACTGAAAGAACCATTGAACTTCAAGTGTTTCTTCCTCCAGAGGTTTGAAACAACCTGACAAACGTCAAGGAGCTCAAGTCTTTGCACCGCAAGCTGACACTGCCGTCCCCACCAGTGCCAAGGGTACAGTGGTGGAATCAGAGGCGCAAGCCACAGGCGGGCTCCTGTCAATCTCTATCCCTCTAGTCATCACCCTCTTCTTTAATAAGAGGAAACTGAGGCTCGGCTTGGATAAACAATCTGCCTGAGGTTACAGGCCTAATACATCATTTCCTACTTCCCAGATCAGGCTGAAGCCAATGGAGCCTTTGGAACCCCAAGTCAAGCCCCAGCTCTATCGCCAACCTAAATTTCCTCAGTCCTAAAAATCTACACGGATGAGATTTCTGGCCACCCTGTGTGACATGCACCCTGTGTGACATGCACAGTCGCTCTGGGCTGAGTTTAAAACCTCCTCCACCCCACCCTCCCCTTCCCTTCCCCCTCCCCCACCGGCTCAGCCCTCCTTGCCCTGGGGCGGGTCCCCTCCCACCTGCCAGCCACTCCTTGCCAGTTCTAGGTGTCCTTTCCACCTCCCTCTTCCCCAACAGACTGTAAACCTCCTCTCAAAGTAGCAGAAAGGTCACACAAATGTATGTCTCAACAGCAATTAGCAGAATGCTGTGGGCATGTTGCTAACAGGCAATAAATGTTTCTAAAATTAAAATATGGCACAGCAGACACGCTACTCTTCCCGCACCTTCCTCACCCTGCCCTCGGTAAGCCCTACAGATCCTACCATTCCTGCACGTCGCAAACACAGCTTTTCCTGTCGGTTCCCATCATCCAGAGCTCCTTCTCCCTGACCTGTGTGATAATCTCACATCTTTGTCCAGTGCTCTTCTTCTTCCTGACCCAGAAAACTTCTTCCTAGATCCAACTAACAACCATCTTGCTGCTGCCCTGGGTGAAAATCTCTTCTTTTACCAAAAGTGAGTCATGGTTCACTTTCAGAATGCCAGAATACAAAACAAAGCCTGACCCCAGCCCACCATAACACTGATTCATTCACTGAATACATATTGACCACTCCTTTTTCCCAAGCAGCTTGGCTATGTAATAATTAAAGAGTGAGGCACAAAACAAATCAAACTGGGGATTCCCACCTTCCTGGAGCTTGTATTTTAACACAAGCAAGAAATGTTAGCAA
Source organism: Dasyprocta punctata (assembly GCA_004363535.1). NCBI lineage: Eukaryota > Metazoa > Chordata > Mammalia > Rodentia > Dasyproctidae > Dasyprocta > Dasyprocta punctata. The sequence continues at coordinate 2,985 of RJWM01017792.1, read as the reverse complement.
AATTAAAACGCAAACAGATCAGAATATAATCACGGTATCCACCCTAGAAAATTATCACCCAGGTACACAAAGAAGCTACGCAGAGATGTTCACTGCAGCATTGTTTATAATGGAAATCATCAAAAGGAAGATGGCCACAGAAACTATGGGATAGACAAGTTTCAAAACAGCAGGTGAAAAAAAAAAAGACAGCGGGTGGAAGCAATGAAATAGTGTAATATGTTCTCCTGTGGACAGATTATCCATGTGAAAACATGCCACTTTTTATTCATAAGCATACCATGCTTTCTGAAAGAACTATGTAAGTGTACATACTTCTTTTTTTTTTTTTTTTTCGGCACCAGGGATCAAACTCATGACCTCACACCTGCCAGACAGGCGCTTAAGCCACTGAAGTATTTATATAAATGTGTAATTAAAAATTGAGAAGACCCACACTGAAGTTGTTTTCTGTTTTGGTTTGTTGGGGGGTTTTTTGTAGCATTTGAGATTAAACTAAATGCCTTCACACTGACTGACATTCCCAGCTCTCTTTCTTTCTTTTTTTTTTTTTTTTAATTTGAGACATAGTTCCAACTAAAAGCAGATAATTCTTTAACATGCCAAGGAACCAGAATGGTTTGGTGGTGACTGACTGTTTTGGTCATTTTACACATAAAACATACAGTTTTACATATATAATTAAAAATCAGTTGCCTGTGGGTCATGATAGCACAAGCCTGCACGCCAGCACTCTGGGAGGCTGAGGCAGGCAGGTGAATCACAAATTCAAGTCTAGCCTGGGCAATCTTAAGGACACCCTGTCTCAACATTTAAAAGCAAAAATTTCCTGGGCAGGATGTGGTGGTGCATACCTGTAATTCCAGCACTCAGGAGGCTGAAGCAGGAGGATTGCCAGGAGGCCAGCCTGGGTTACATAGTGAGTTAAAGGCCAGCCTGGGCTGCCTAATGAGACCCTGTTTTAAAAGAAAAAACATTTTAAAGGGCTAGGGATGTAGCTCAGTACATACAGGCCTTGGGTTCAATCCCTAGTACCAAAAAAAAAAACAAAAAAAAAAAATTGGTGGCTATAAACATATAATTACATGAAACAAGCCAGGCATGAAAAGACAAACACTGTATGACCTCACTAACGTGCAGTGTAAAAAAAGTCAAGTCAGAGAAGTCTGGAGGAGCCGGGCGCAGTGGCGCACGCCTATAGCCCGACACTCTGAGAAGCTTGAGGTAGGACTGCGAAGTCAAGCTTGGCCTGGGTAATTTAGTGACTTAGTGAGACCCCAAGAGGCAACACATGCTAATTAGCTTGACTTAATCATTCCACAATGTCTACTTGGATTGTGACATCACACTGCAGCCCATAAGTCCACGCAATTTTTATTTGCCAATTAAAAATTAATGAAGAATATTTAAATATAACTATAAACAATGTAAAATATCCTGGAAATAAGATTTGTGATCGACCTTTGATAAACCGCTACATACTGACTCCTTTCCCCCGCTGCCCGCCCCACCCTGTCTTTCCATCTTCCCAAACACACCAGGTATCACAACTATGCAAAACTCTACCCGCAGCCCGGGCCTGGTGGCGCATGCCTGTAATTCCAGCCCTTGAGAGGCTGAGGCAGGAGGATCACTGCAAGTCTGAACTCAGTCTGGGCTAACATAGGGAGTTCAAGGCCAGCCTGCACTACACAGGGAGACCTTGTCTCTCTCACTCACTCACTCACTCACTCACTCACACACACACACACACACACAGTCAGTCTGCAGCCAGCCCCACAGTCCCATTCAATTCTCCCCAGACACGGCCTCCTTCTGGCATCCCGGGCTCAGCGCCGGCCTCAGAACCTTGACCATTTCCTCTGAACCCTTGGGAGGGTGAATCTGCCTCATTCCCTTGCACAGACGACGGGAAGGCCCACTTCCTGCTGCTCCCGACACCCAGCACACAGGAAAGGAGAGCTCTGAAGTTTAGCTCTTCAGTTCAATCGCATAACCATGTTCCCTGGAGTCTCCATTCTCTCACCCATTTACTGCTCACTCAACTGGACATATACAGGGTGTTCGGTTGTTTTCCATTGCTGAGTATCAAACCCAGGGACCTGCACATGCTAAGCAAGCACTACCACTGAGTTATGCCCCCAGGCCCTCTGCATTCAATTTTTTTTTTTTTGGTCTTTTTTTTTTTTTAAAGCAGGTTTTCACTATATGGTTCAGGTTGGCCTTGAACTCACTTTGTAGGCCCAGGCTGACCTGGAACTTGGGGTGATCCTCCTGCCTCAGCCTATATTTAATTTTTGAGACAAGGTCTTACGAAACTACTCAAGCTGGCCTTCAACTATCAATTCTCCTCTTTTATATTTATTTCTTTTATTTATTTATTTTGAGACAGGGTCTTGCTATGTAGTTCAGGCTGGTTTTAAACTCACAGTGGCCCTCCTGCCTCAGCCTCTTGAATGCGGGGATTAACAGGTTTGTGCCACCATGGCCAGGTATGAACATGCAATCCTGTCTCAGTTTTCCAAGTAAGTGGGATTACTACCAGCATCTATACCATCACACCCAGCCTGATTTGCGTTATTAACTGATTTATGAACTATCAATATAGCAAGAGCATTCCTAAAACAGCAACACAAATCATCTTTGTTGAAATCACTCATGTTTAAATGCATCCAAATTTTTAGTTACTTCTGCAATAACAATAATAACAGTAAGAAGATAAGGGATGAGGGGGAAAAACATAGAGCAATTTATCAAGCCCATCCTATGGGCCCGAGTCAGAGTCCCAGTTCCACATCTGGTTTATATCATGCGTTAGTCAGTTCTCAGAATAACTCATATATTTAAATCATTTACAAAATGGGCGTGGTGGTGCACGCCTGTAATCCCAGCACTAGGCTAACGCAAGAGGATTGCGAATTCTAGGCCAACCTGGGCTACACAGCAACATCCCGTCCCAAAAAGCAAAAAAAAAAAAAAAAAAAA